>PVJO010004617.1:0-98204 GCA_004026905.1 Hystrix cristata
CCTCACATAGGCTCACTCGGGTTCCTGGCCTGGCTAATGGTGATATTTGGAGAGGCACCTGTGGACCAGAACACAGAGCAGGACCATGTGGAGCGGCTGCCTCTGTCCGCAGCAGGGGGGTCCCACACCTCTGCTCCTCCCGTGGTCATGTCCACTGTGGGGCAGAGAATGTGTGCTGAGAGGCTGCCCTGAAGCTGGGTGCAGGGAGTGCAGGGAGAGTCACGGCTGGCGAGGAGAGTGGAGATGGAGACGGAGTTTGTGGATGAGCAAGGGCATTTTGGTGGGCCCAAAGAGGGACAAGAAAGCATAGCCCAAAACTGTCATTCCTGCTGTAGATGTCTGGAAGTCTTTGTGGGTCCTGGAAGCTCCTGGTCTCTGACTCTGGCCTGAGGTTAGCTCAGTTTTGGGGATCAGCCCCAACCAGCTCGTTTGTGATAAGAAGCCCCGTGAGTCCTGCCACTCTCCTGTGAATTGTGGGGCAGAACTTCAGCCTGCTTTGCCAGGGCCCACTCGGTCCCCTCATCTGGCTGCTCATATGCCCTCCTCCTCATCCTTTCTCTCTCCAGAACTAGAAGGTCCTGTGCTGAACCCCATCTCCCTAGTGCTGTCTAGACTCCCTCAGACCATCCCAGGTCCTGCCTACCTCTTGGACCCCAAGTGGCTCCTTGTCCCTCTCGCCAATTATGGTGGCCTCTGGCCTTGGACTTCTGTTGGTTCCTTGCTGGATGTCACTGGCCCTCTCTTTTCCAGTGTACTGACGCGAGAGCTCCTAGCCCAGACTGCTCATCTGTAACCGGCTTCTCTCTGGCCTTTCTTCCCGTTCAGCCATGAGCAGGCTGGACTCCTGGCCCCTGTCCTGTCCCCGGGTACGATCAGATGAATGTCGTAATGGAAGGGCTTGGGACGGAACTGCCAGTGAGTGCAACACGCTGTCCGCCTCCTTGTTCACATCAGTGGTAATGCTGCGCGGAGGGGACCTGGTGTTCGTTCCCAGAAGCCCAGTCTGCCCTGTTACAGATGCCGACGGGGTCGCCAGGCCGTGAGGGAAGGGGCTGCTTGGGGAGCCGCCCTCAGCCTGGGAGGAGTCTGAGCAGCGCTTAGAATCCGGGTCTGAACTTCGGCCCTCCAGCTAGTTTTTCTTTCTGTTTTTGGCTGATGTTATGTAAAACAGCCTGATGAGGTAAACGTCTCAGATGTGTGAAGCTTTAGTCCCCTGCAGCGCCAGCCATTTTCTCTTTTTTTTTTTTAATTTATTTTTTACCAAGAGCATGTATCGGTACATTGTATACATAACCGTCACATTCATCATGGTTATTTTGTACCTGTACGTGATGTATCTTGGTTTTCCCTGCTTCTTCCCCACCCCTCCCTTCTGCTCCCCCTTCCCTATTTACAGCAGGTTTATTTATATTTTTCCATTTTTTCCCTTTCCCCTTTCTTTCCTTTTTCCCTTCCTTCTTTTCCCCCTTCCCCTTTCTAGTTCTCCTCTCTTTTGAATATTATCTTCCTTTTATATAATATCTATTACACCTCTTTGTTTTTATTTACACTTACGGTTGGTTACTCATATCAGAGAAACAATTCGATGTGTACTCATGAGTGTCTGATTTATTTCACTTAAGAGTATGTTCTGAAGGTACATGATTTACCTGCAAATGTCTCTAGTTTATCCTTTTTTTGCGGCAGAGTAGTACTCTGTTGTGTAGAAAAACCACATCTTCTCTAGCCACTCATTAGTTGTTGGGCATTTAGGTTGTTTCCAAGACTTAGCTATTACAAATTGTGTTGCTATGAACATGGTTGTGCATATATCGCTGTGGTATGATGATTTTAATTCTTCTGGGAAGATGCCCAATAGAGGAATAGCTATATCAAATGGAACCTCTTGTTGTAGTTTTTTGAGGAATCTCCATACTGATTTCTAGAGTGGCTGGACCAATCTACATTCCCACCAACAGTGGAGGAGGGTTCCTTTTTCCCCACACCCCCGCCAGCATTTGTTATTGGTTAATTCTTTGATAATCGCTGTTCTTTCTGCAGTGAGATGGAATCTTAGCGTTGTTTTGATTTGCATCTCTCGAATGACTAGTGATGTTGAATGCTTTTTCATGTATTTGTCATTTTTATTTCTTCATCTGAGAAATGTTTATTCATTTCAGATGCCCATTTTTGGATTGGGTCCTTAAATTTGGGAGGTTTGATGTTTTTGAGTTCTTTGTATATTCTAGATGTCGGACTTTTGTCTGAGGAACAGCTGGCAAAATTTTTTTTTTTTTTTTTTTTGTGGTGCCGGGGATCGAACTCAGGGCCTTGTGCTTGCCAGGCAAGCACTCTAATCACTGAGCTAAATCCGCAGCCCCCCAAATTTTTTTTTTTTTACCATGTACTAAGCTAAAATCAAAGTGGGTCAAAGATCTAACATTTAAACAGAAAACTAAATCTACTGGAGAATAGAATAGAAAGAACTCTCGAAGACATAGGTGTAGGAAAAAAATTTATGAACAGAACCCAAACTGATGGGAAACAATACAAAAAATTAGTGTTCGGGACCACATGCTATTAAAAGGCTTTTGCACAGCAAAAGAAATCATCAGTAGAGCGGGGCCAAAACCCACAGACTGGGAAAAAATTTTTTCCATTTTCCTTCTCCTTCCTTCCGCCTGAGCCCAGCCAATGTGAAGCTCTTACTGTGGGCTGTCCATCGGGAGCTGCCTCTTGCTTGCAAGACTGGCATCCGCAGGGGTCAGCAGTAGCCAGAATCCATCCTTGGAATTGGGAAAACACCAAAACTCAAACAACACAGTGTCACCATATGTTGCCCAGTAACAGAAAGACTTTGCTTTTTGCCAACCATTGCACGTCCCCCTGTCCCACCTCCTGCAGGGAACATTGTAAACCTTTTGGGACAGCTGCAGCCTGCAGTCCACGGGCTGCTCTGTGCCCATTGTCCCCGAGCTCCTGTGGTGTTACTGCGGTGAGCCGGGCAGAGGATGCAAACCCCTTACCGGATGTGCACCTAGACCTGCCCTTGCAGCCAGAACTCACGCGGGACATTTCCTCTCCTGTGCGGCTCTTCTGCCTGCCGAAACCCACCCTGCTTTGTTGCAGCCCTTCAGGCTTCTGCTGGAGAACAGGGTCACTAATTTAATAAACCTTTTGAGATAAAGCATTAATATCTTGGATACCTTCCCTGAATACTATTTTTAAATTTTTCGGGAGACCCGCCTGAAGAAATGATGGGGAGAGGATTACGGATAGAGGCAGATGCTTTACGCATGGAGCTGTTGGTTACATCTGTCAACTAGCTGACCCAGCTGTGGCCTACTGATGAAAATGAAGTGGACAAGAGGGAGAATTTATTTTTGAGATGGCTTAGGGGCAGGGAGGGGAGGAGTAGGGGTGGGGCACAGTATAGTCTTCGGTATTAAAGACATCCATGTACAGAAAAAAAAAAAAATCCCAGCACTGCTATGCTGATGTAATTGCAGTGTTCAAGCCACAATTCATTTGAATGTGCAGGTCCAATTTTGTGCTGGGAATTAGTTGGAAGTCTGGCCTGGAGGCATTCCCTCAGCTTCTGCAGTTTGGAAGTTGTTTTCTCCTGGCGGAGCATGCTGATCTGGATACCACCAAGGAGAACTGGGCGCAACCCCAGTGGCCTGCATCCATTTGTTCATTGATTCATTCATTATTCAGAATGGGCTGTTCCGTGAGAACCCCCATGTTGGGTGCTGGAGGGGATGCTAAAAAGTATTCTGCTTTCCAAACTGGATGATATATTTCTAGGTGCCAGCCAGGCAAGGAATCAAACTGGTTGTGGTTAATATTGCCAACTTGTACATACCTGGGTTCCAACTTTCATACTCCAACGAGCAAGAATTCATTGTGGGGGAGATTAAAAGTAGAATATAATAAACTAGCATATCACAGAAGTATGGCCTGTTGATTACATAAGGAAAAAGTGGGGGAAATCTAAGATCTGCCTCATCTGTGTCCTGTGGGGAACTGTCTACTCTCTAGGTTCTGCAGAGGAGACAATATGGTAGCTGGTTCTTCCCAACAGTTAGGAGAACCAGAGCTTGGCATCCAGACAAGCTGCCACAGTGAGAAGGGACAGTACCAGGCGCTGAGTTTCCTAGCAGATGAGGACAGCTCAGTGAGAAGGAATCTGGGTTAGGCCAACATGGATGTCTGAGCGGGTAGACACCTGGCCTCAAGGCAGTGGATCAGCAGGTATGTGGATAGTAGATGCTACTTGGGAGTTCAGAACTGCCTGATTCAATTCCCAGGGAGGAGAGCTGGCAGAGGAAGTGAAGCCACAGATCTGAGAAATCTGGAGTATCAGCTAGAGTATGAGAAAGAGCAGTGGCTGAGAAGCCAGTTATGAGAACTGGTGTACCCAGGGCAGAAGTTCTAACAAGGCAGGAGGCCCAAACTGATCAGGACTGGTCCTGGGTTTGGGGATTGGGGTTACGAATATGGGTGGGACTATGCGGAGGGCAGAGGAGAAGTGGCTGGGAACTGGGGTGGTGTAACAGAGAAGTGGCCAGGTTCTAAATTGTCATGGTAATGGCCATAACAGAGTCAAGGCCAGTGCTGCCTAATTGTGGCCATAGTGCAGCAGCCACATCTTCCTGAAACTTGTTAAGAAAGCCAATTCTCAGGCACTAGCCTGGATGTGCTGAGTTAGAATCTCTAGGTGTGGGGCTGGGCACCTGTGTGATTCTTAACACCTTAGAGTTTGAGAGTGAACCGTTGGTTTGGAGGGCTTCGATATGGGCTTTCATGGTCAGAGAAGGCCCAGGCAAGAGAGAGCAAGTGTGGGTGGGCTTTGGGTGAGAGTGGGGAGAGGGAATGTTGTATTTTCCACAACAGAAGCAGGACTTTCATCTGAGTTTGTGGGTGGTTTTTATTTGGTTATTAGCTTTGGAAATTTTCTTTCTATTTATGTATCTTATTGTTAATTGAATAAAATGGCATGAAGAGGTGAGGTGCATTTCCTTTTCTCATTATGTGTTTTAACCTCGCCTCAAATTTCTGTCTTGTGTCTCCAGCATTCCTCCCTCATTCAGAGTAAGCTGAATCTGAATGAGCGCCATCGAATGCAGGGGACATTGTATTGAGTTCTGACTCCGCCACTTTCTAGGTATAGGACCTTGGGCAAAGCGTTTAAGTGTTTGAAGCCCAGTGCCCTCATCTGTAAAGTGAAGGTAGTAAAGCCTGCCTTGAGAGTGAGTATACAGTTTAAAAAGAACAAAATGGTTCTTGCAGAATCTGTTGGTGACTCTGTAAAATCTGATGCCAACGACACTAAGGTGCTATCGTCCTGGGGCACAGGAGCTGTCCCGGGCCCTGAGGTCTCCATGGGGTCTGGAGGAAACGTCTCTGGAATGACCTTCCATTGACTCAGAGGCTTTGCCCTTCCACTCAGTGCAACTGTGTGGGTGAGTTTGGCTTGTACGTGGCTGTGTGTGTTGAAAGGTCTGTTGTGGGTTTGTTGTCTGCACAGGTGTGTGTGGTGGGAGCTTGTTGCAGGTGTTTACAGTGTGGGAGTAAAAAGCGGCTGAGAGCCTTGTTTGCTGGCGACAGCATGGCATATTGTGAAAGGAGCTTCAGAGCAGAAAATCACCAGTGTTTGAGATCCTCAGTGGGATAGCAGCAGCAGAAGCAGCCTTCTAATTTATCAATTGTGTCCAATAAGAACTCTGTTTAGACAATAACATGAGTCTCTAAAAGAAGATTTATGTACTTGGTGTCTAAAAAGTAACATTTGAGAGCTCTGTAGATAAACACAATGTGAGTTTGATATTGTAGAGGGAAGTACCAAAATTTCTCCCATTGTAGCCCAGCCCTGCCTTTTAGGAAAACCGTCACCCTGGATATGTGTTGTGAACGGATCCTCTTCTGTTCCGGAAGTGAAAACACACTGCAGAGGAGGATCCTGCAGAGTACTGGGGGTATAGAGAGAGACGAGCCCAGGCAGAGGAAAGCAGCTACTGTGGAGGGCTGGGGGGCAGTGTGGGTGATGTTACTACACTGGGGGAAGGCTACTCCTGTACCCTTGGCTATTGCCGAGGTGGCCCACAGGGCTGGTGCTGGCTGTGGTTTTGGATTCTGCCCATTTTATGTTGCCAAGTAAGAAGGACCAAGCATTGCAGATTATTTATGAGCCAACTCTGGGTGTCAGGGAGGCTGCAGCTGTGCCTGGTCCGAATCCCTTTGGGAGGAAGCGTGAGGCCTGGGTGCAGCCAGAACCTTGGGGAAAAGATGGAGCTGTAGAGGTCTCTGCAGTGTAGCTTGAGAGAAAGGGCAGAAAGACAGAACCCGATCCAAAGTGAAGGCTAGTGGTGAGGTTGGGGCAGAGTGCACTGAGTCTCCCAGAGAGACCACTAAGCACTGCTCAGGCTGTAGACTCGAGTGCCCTTGATCGTCGAGTTGTAGTCCATGACGGGCAGCAGTGGTTTCTAGGGGGCACTAGATTTCTCTGCTCATGGCTAAGAAGAAAGGTTGCATGAATTGACCAGTTTGAGCCAAGATGTTTGGCACACATGCTAGGGGCCTCTACAGGTGATCGAGACCTGACCTTTTTCCTTACATTATTTGCTATTTGCAATCTCCTTTGTCTTTCTTTGAAATTTAACTCTGGTTTGAGCTTGAAGGCGACAGGAAGCCAAGAGGCCGGCATGTTCTGGGTCATTCTGGTTTCCCCGAAGTTGTTCTCTGTGGAATTCAGCCTGGAGTTCCGGGTGATGGGTGGGGGTGGGGGACACCAAAGCCTTAGTGGTACTTGTCTTGCTTTGGTATCTGTGCATGTCTAGCTGAGAACCCTTCCTTGGAAAGGTGGTATGGAATGTAATTCGAGCACTCTTAGATCCTTCATAACCTGATACTCCAGTTAGTGCTGTCCAATAGAGCTTCCTGTTGTGATAGGATACAAATCTAAACTGGGTGGTAGCCACAAGCTGCATGTGGCTCTTGACTGCTTGAAATATGAGTACTTCAGCTGAGAAACTGAATTTCAAGTGTTACTTAATATAAACTAATTTAAATTTAAGTAGTCACGTGGCCAGTGGCTACTGCGTAAAGCAGAACAGTTCCAAACAAGTAATCTTCCCATTTCTTATATAGATTCTATCTCTAAAGTTTACACTCTTGATTCTGAACATACTTACATTAAAAACACAATCTTGGGGTTGGGGATTTAGCTCAGTGGTTGAGTGCTTGCCTAGCAAGTACAAGGCCCTGAATTCAATCGCCAGCATGCCCCACCCCCCAAGAAAAAACCGTACAGCCTTGTAGGTTATCTGCAACCTGACCATTTTCAGGGAGTGTTTTGGTTTATATCTAGACGTTCCCCCAAAGCCTTATGTGCTCATAGGTAGGGCTTTGGATCATGGGGGTGCAATACTCATCAGTGGATTAGTCCGCTGACGAGTTTATAGGCAAATGTGACGTTCAGAGGGATGCCTGGTCAGAGGAGCTGGGTCACTGGGGATACGGTCTGGAAGGGTCTCTTCCCGCCTCCTCTCTGATCTCTCTCTGCTTCCCACCACTGTGCTGTGAGCTGCCAAGCTGCCCTGCCTCACAGCCACTGACTATGGACTGAAACCGCTACAATCTGTGAGCCAAAATAAACTTCCCTGTTTTAAGTTGTGAGTGTTGGGTATTGTGTCTCAGCAACAGGAAAGTAGCTAAGATGGGGGATGAGAGGGCACATTTCTTTGAGTTCCCCAGATCCTTGCTTGTCATTCTGTCCTTGGGCTCCTGGCAGCCCCAATCCCAGAGCTACCTCTGAATTACGTGGCCGTCTGTGTGGGGGTGATTCCTAAAACGGCTCGCTGCTGAAGGCTCGCAGCCGTCCCAGAACCTGAGCAGCCAGCCCTTCTGTGAATGGGGGCAGGCCATGAGCCAGTGTCTGCCGTGCAGGCAGTCCTACGAAGCAGTCAGTCAGGGTGCTGGGAGGGTAACTGAGACTCAAGAGGGCCAGCACCTCCACCAAAGCTGGAAGAAGAGGTGGAGGGAGAACTGGAGCCAGGCTGCTGTGACTGCCACGGTCCATGGTCTTTTCCTCACCCCAGGGAGCTCACCCACTCTTGGGAGGAGGCCCCTTCCCTTCTCTTCTCCTGAAGGCCTGCCCTGCTGTGTCCTCCAGCCAACCCCCAGCGTACTGTTCATCTCCACTCCATCACCTAGCGACGTGAGGAGCCCTCCTCCCGCCTTGGAACCCCAGGCTGGCCACCCCCTCCATCTTGGGGCCCTAGCATTCAAAAGAAACAAAAGAAAGCTATTTATTTTCCACTTTTCAGTTTTTTTTTTTTTCATTTAATTACTGGTATCACAACAGGATTTTTTTCTATTGCTTTTCATTGCAAATGTATAGTATTTCATCTACATTATGAGTTAAATAGGCTTTTGTGGACTAGCCTAAAAAGCCAATCATCATTAATAACCGACATGACTTCTCTGGAAATGGGTTCTGAATTCTAAATAAATGATTCATAAATGAGATTTTTAGAATAGAACTCATTTCGAAGCTGGAGACTTTACATCTTTCTACTTTCTAGGCAATTTTGCCTCCAAATGGCCTTGCCCCCCCTCTTCATTTGTCATTCTGAGGCCTGTTCCCCAAATCTGATGCCCTCCACCCCCACGGTGAAAGCCAATCCCTGTCCCTTGTTCTCAGCTCTTAGCAAGCTGCTGATACAAAATTAATAAAGGCCCCCTTGGTGTGTTCTGTGTAGACTTGGATAAAATTCCGAAACCCGACCAAGGGACATCCAGCGTCCTTGATACTAGGGATCATTCAGTTTGGGCCCCAGGCTCTGTTCATATCGGTTAAATGAGACTTAATTATGTAACATTTACTGGAGGCTCTTTGCGCGGGCACCTGGCACCAGAGTAGAAATCAGCCATTAGAGGGGTGTGTGTAAACTTCTGAAGCCGAGAGGCTCTTGAACACGGGCGTGGGGGTACCACGTTTGACATCAGCATCTGCATTCCACACACCACCCCGCCCTACCCCCTCATCCTGGAGCTTCTAGATGCTGTGTGGTCACCAAGGAAACTGAGCGAAGTTGTTGTACACAGGTCTCCTCCCCAGAGCTCGGGGCGCATCCTCCTGGGGGAATGGGTAGAGGAGGAGGAAGGGGTCCCTCGGGCAGTTGTTCAGGAGTGTAGTGCTGGCACCGTGTCCCTGTAGGCAGCTCCACGCCAGCACCTCTGCCGTCCCTCAGCCCAGCCTGGCCTAATCGGAGTGTCACATGAGTACTGCATGCCACCTTCCTCCCATCCTATTTGTCATCAATTCTTACCCTCAAGGGAGTTTTTTTTTTTTTATTTCTAAGGAAGTAAAAATCACATCAGAAGGAGTAGGGACCTCTGGCTTATGTTTAAGAGTTGAAATTCAGCTACTTTCTTAGCTTAGCTGACCTAGCAGAAATGTGCAATTTAAAAAAATTACCCAGCTGTTTCCTCATGAACTCAAACCAGAGAGGCTGGGACTGAGTGTTTGCCGAGTCCCAGTCAGAGATGTGTGGCTCTAGACAACGACGGCTGTCTCTAGCCGTCCCGGGAGTGAGCCAGCCCTTCACTCTTGCTGTTCACTGAGGGTCTGTGGCGTGCACAGCACTGGAGGTAGGAGGGCGAGCCCAGGGTGGCCTGCTGTCCTGGAGAAGTGACGCCCACTCAGGGTGGCGGGGGCTGGCGCTGTGGGGTGTGGACAAACAAAATGCCATCTGTGTCTTCCAGAGCAGGAAACTGGATAACAAGTCAGGAATAGTGGCATTTGAAATGTACTAATACTGCAATCACTTACTCAAGTAAAACATAGATTTCATTTATCACTTACCAGGAATGAGTCTCGGCTTTAGATGGAAAAGGCAACAATTCCTTCTCTTGTGGAGCTTGGGCCCTTGTGTAATAATAAATAGTAGTTATTGAATGCTTAGCATGTGTCAGCAGCCGTGGCAAGTCCCGGACATGCGTTATTTCACTTAAACCCCAGCTGTACAATGAATAAATGTCACATCTGAAGGACGAGGAAACTGAGGTTAACAGAGATTAAATAATTTATGGAAGAGCCATGAGGTGTGAGTGGTGATGATACCTTAGGAAATTCATCCTTCGGCCAAGAGTGGGATGGATGGAGGAGGCAGAGTCTGGACTCTGAGCGGCCTTCTGGGGTCTTCAGGGTCTGAGATAAGGGGTTTGGTCCAGTCTCTCAGCAGTGGGTACACTTTCATGAGATGCGACAGCACGAGGAGGTGAGGTCACCAGCTAAGAAGTGGCTACACTTTCACGCCAGCTTTTGGAGGGCAGCAGAATTCTGGGGAGTCTGGGCACCCTTCTGTGGCTGCTTCCTAACCTACTAGCCAGGAGCACAGTGTCTTTGAGAATGGCGTTTACCAATGTTAACTGTGAACTTGGAGTCCAGCGTAACTCCTAGAAAACCAGCTTTCCTTAAAGCATAGGGAAGAGTAAACTATGTTTTCATTGAGCTTGTATTTCTCTTCCACACTCAGAAATTATACGATCATATATATATATTTATATAATAGTAAAAGCTAATTCAACCTAGGCATTTGAATATGGCTTGTCCCGTCTCATCCAGGAGTCATGAGGGGGAGAATTGGTGAGTAGCTATCACTTACTTTCAGAAAAGGGGTGCCTTCGCCTTACGGGATTGGAGCTGTGAATAATTCAGTATGGTTCCAGGCTCTTTTTTCCCTTCTTGTGGTTGAGCTTATTAAAATTGTATGGGCAGAGGACGTCAGTGAGGAAATGGCCAGTAACCTCCGTATCACAGCCCAGCCTCCACTCTGGGAACGCTGAGCTGCCACCAGAAGGGGGTCCCAGTGGGTGAGTGAGGGTGGCAGGGAGGAGCAGTCGGTGTCTTCTAAGGGTCGTTTCTATCCATTTGCCGGGCACCCATCCCGGTGGTGCATGGAAGTGAAATACTGTCTCTGTGCTCATTATTGATCAACGTAGTCATCACTGTTGGCCTCATCATTAAGCATTTATGGTTTACTGAGTGAAAGGTAAGTGCTGGACAGATGGGGCACCCTCTTTAGAAGCTTTCCGGGACTCTCTAATTCATCTCCTCAGGGGATGGCGTCTCCAGAGAGAGAATCTGAACCGAAGTCAACTGATGACAGTTTTGTTTTGATTTTTTTAGGGGGGAGGGAAGAAAATTTGATTGTACTAAAATTTGATTACACTGATTTACATACTAGTTTGAAAAATGCTATCTTTTTTTGAAACTTCTTTTTAATGGGTCAATGTATAAAGTTTCTAGGACCAGCTAGGATTCCACTTGGAGGCCCAAAATGGTGGGATCAAATAAGACTTTGAAAATCTCAGACCCAGGCCACCTTTAAGACTTGTTGGGGGGACTGAAATCTAACAGTAAACCCAGTTAATCTTGAAAGGAGGGAGGAAATGTGAGACAGACATTGTCCCCAAGTGCTACGCTGTACAGCAAGCATTTACCCTGATCTGAGTCTGACATTTCTGATTCCAATCGTTGTCTGTAACTACTTCCCCAACCTGGTTCCATGGAACAGGGGACGACATCTTTTTTCTTTCCTTATTATTTTAACATTTTCCCCTCTTCTTATACGTTCTTTTCCATCAGCTTATTTCATTTCTCCTGATTATCAAAATAAAATTATCATGATTATTGTAGAAAATTTTGACAGTAAAGTGTAAAGAACTGGAAAAACTTCATCAATAGAGTCATGTAGTTAACTATATCCTTTGTACCTCACTGTGTTTTTCATACTATGAACAATATGTGTACTTTTATATTCCGAGTTTTGTTTATAATTATGAACACTTCCTCTTGTCATCAAAACTCTTCATAAACATAATTTTAATGACTTTGTAATATTCTACCATATGGATACATACATATTTCACTTAATCTTTCCTTAAAGTTAAATATTTAGGTTAACTAGTTCCAAGCTGTCGGAATAATGTTATAGTGATGATCCTTGTGCATAAATCTTTGGTAATATTTCTGATAATCTGTGTAGGATAAATGCTCAGAATAGGAACTACTGGCTCAAAAGAGGTAAATACTTTTTTGGGGTTCTTGATAAATAATGCTAAGTTGCCTTCTCGAAAAGTTGAGCCAGTTTATAGTCCTATTTGGTTTTACCCACCTCAAAAATTATTTTTCTGTCCCTCAATGTATGCTAATTTGATTGATGAAGAATCTTCATTCACTTTTGAAATTTTCAGTACTGTGCATATGGGAAGGATTATTAGCCATTTGTGTTTCTTCTTTTCAAAGTTCTCTCTTCGTTTGTTTTGTCCTTCGCTTCCTAGTCCTTTGCTCTTGCTGTCTCTGAGTAAGACGGGCTTCGGTAGGGGTGCCACGTGGCCACAGCTGCCCTCTTATGTTTCCTCTGTTATGTTTCCTCCTCTTCCTATTCTGTCAGATTTCCCTGTCAGGGCTGAAGACGACTCCTGCATTGGAGGCACCACACCCTAACTGGTGTTCAGAAAACAAAGTCTAGCAGTTGCTTAAATGGATGCAGGAATATTTGTGGTTTTATTGCTCTTGAAGCTGTTGAACACTTTAGGAAACTCCAGGAGGAAAAACATCGTCTTTCTTACTTCTGTATCTTCAGTGCTTCAAATAGATCTGGTGCACACAGCAGGCAGGGAGCTTAGTGCATATTCGTTGAATGACTAAACAAAACCATCTCCAGGTTCCGGCTTCTTTGCCATGATTTGGGTCTCCTGATCTAGAGCCCCATCACTGAGCTCAAGAAAAGAAAAAACTATAGGACTGCAAGGAAGTTTGAAATTAATCTACATTTTGCAATTTGTGCAAAAACGTAATTAGATTCCTTCTCCAGAGGTAATCCATTAATGTAATCAATGATTGCAGTTACTCAGTGTAACCTCAAGAAAAATTGCAGATGCCTCATAAGAATAAACACTTGCTTAGTAAAATCATTCGGCACTCAGTGCAGCCACTTGTCTTTTCTGTGTGCATTTGACATGGTGTCTCTTCTGCAGTGTTGCTGTGCAGGGACAGAGCAGAGCTGCTCCCTTCTGGCCCCTCTCAGGTGCCTGCTCGCAAGGCACAGAGCTTTGCTGCCTCTACTCTGCGGAGGGACACGGATTTCGCCATCAGACAGGTCTCTCCCCCATGGCGGCTAGCTGGGGCTTCAGGTGATGGACCTCACCAGCTAGGGAGCATTGCTTTTTCCATATACCCTAACTCTTCGGTAAAATAGAAGTGAAAATGTGAATGGAGCATGAATCAATGCAGGTATGTTTAGGGCCTCAGCTTCCTTACTTCCTCCTACTTGGCTTCTTCCTTCCCCCGCCAGAGGGCTGCGCCTAGACCTAGTGTTCATGGCTCTCCAGCCATTCTCCCTTTAACAGCAGGCAGGCCCATGCTGCATGGGGGCTCTGAGACCCTGCTCCAAGGCCCGTGGGGACCCGCCACCCAGGCGCGAACCCCAAGGAGCAGAGATAGCAGCGAAGGCATCAGAGCCTGGCTGGGAAAGCTTGAGGAGACCACCTGAGCTCCACCGTGAGCTGCCGGCCCTGAAGCCGGGGGACATTAGGTGATGTCCATCTCCTCAGCTGGAAAATTGTTCTGTATCTTGGTGGAGGGAAAGTACATTGATTCATACGGGGTGATCCTGGAGGAGTCCGTCAGTTTGGAGATTGGGCCTCAGTCTTCTGTTTCCTTTTCTCCCGGGCAGACTGGGGGTGCCTACAATGTGTACGGCTGTCAGCATTCTTTCTGTTGACGTGGGAATTATGTACTGTCATTCTTACTACTCCAGAGTGTGGAAAATGTCTTAGTCGTCCTTTAATCCCAATGTCTAGTATGATATGTGGCACGTAGTAGGTATGAGAGAGATTTCTTTAATTAATTAAAAGAAGTTAAAGAGTATGAGAGTGGAGTTAGGTATAGGATTAGCTCAAAGCACAATAGTGCTGATCTTTAGGGAATTGCTGAAGGTAACGCTTATGTTCCCAGCTGAGTCAATCTTGTTCTCAAGGTGGATTTTCTCTGTTTTCCTTAGGAACCCTGGGAAACTTTCTCCAAGCAAGAGTTCACTGTAAACTCTTCTTCCACTTTAAGCTGGTCCTTTTTGGGGGCTTCCCATGCATCTAAACACAGATGGATGTTAATAGCTAGCATAGGCTGATGGGGGCTGGCATTTTTGCTCTCTAGTTTTCTAGGCTGATTGTTTTTCAGCGAGGTCTTGTTTTCAGGGAAAGAGGGTAGTAGCAAAAGAAGGTAGCTGCTCTCTTTCTGTAGCCTGCTTCCTGCTTGTCTGTAGTTCTGTGTAAACCGTGATAAGCCTTGCTGGGCATAAAATATGAATAAGACAGTGCCTCGGTCCTCTGTTGAGTAAAACGTAAAGAATCTATATTTATACATAAATCACTTCAATAAAGGGCACCCAGAGGCAATTCAAATGCCCTAAAAGATGGGAAGGAGGAGAAGAGGAGAGATCTTATGCAGGTTAGGATGATCTGGTGAGAGTTTTTTTTTTTTTTTTTGTGTGTGTGTGTGTGTGTGCACCAGGAATTGAACTCAGGACCTTGTGCTTGTGAGGCAGGCACTCTAACCACTGAGCTAAATCCCTAGTCCCCTGTGAGAGTTTTATGGGATATAGGATTCAAATTGAGTGGGCCTTGGAGAATGGCTGGCAGTTCCCAGGCAGATGTGGGAAATGAAGATTTCCTGGACGACTCAGCAGTCATGGCGATATCCAAGCATCAGGGAGGAGACCTGGTGTGGCTAGAATGGAGGATTCAGGGGGCTTTACCAGGGGAGAAGAAGCCAAAGCAGGGATACCATTAGGCACAGTCAGACTTTCTCATTTGCCCAGCAGGATTAGACGTCATCCCACCCTCTGCTCCGGAACCTGGTCCAGGGCTGTGATGCTCGCGTCCCCTCACACTGAGTGATCAAGTCCCGATCCCTGTGTGGCCCCCTCAGACCCCGTGTCCTCAAGATTGCTCTCTGCCGTCTGCACTCCTTTCTGTGTGGCAGAGCTAAGCCTGGGTGAGGGAGGAGGAGGAGCAAGAAGAGAAACAGCTCGGTCAGTTGTGCACTGTCTGCGCAGATGTGGGAGGTGAGGAATCCAAATCAGTGGGTGATACAAAAGGCATTTATATTTGGCTTTCAAACACATGATGTGATTCTCAGCAGCAGAAGCAGCAGATTCACCTTCCTAATTAGGCATATATTCAAATGAGCTGGCACTCCCTAAACACATGCTGCCAAACTCTAAGGCTGTGGAAAAAGAAATCTGATGATCAATTTTCATTTTGATAGTAATTACTTACATTAATACTCCTTAGAACACTGTACAGGGTTAGCATAAGAAATCCCCACCACACTGGCCTCTGTGGCAAATGGGCTCCATCTGCACATCTTTATTTGTCATTGATTTTTCTCCCCCCACGAAGCTGGGAATAACTGCTACGAAATTTTGGAATCATTGAATAAAGACTTTTGATTTATTGTGGTGAGGAATATGTTTTTATGTTAGTAATAGCTTCCTGGTTGTGTAGAATGCTTCCTCAGAGCATGATTTCCGTGGCCATGTTGTATACAGTAGGCTTGCAAATGCCAGTCATGGTTCCAACTCCCTTTAGAACTTTAGTTTCCAATTTTAGTATATGTGCTGCCAAAACGAGCACTAGAACTTTAGTTTCCAGTAAAGTACAGTCAGATGTAAATTATGGCATGTATTCCAAGCCCGTATGTAGACTGAACAGAATTTATAACCATCAATAAAAGCATTTGCATCTAAGTTATTAAATTAATCGTGGGATTTTATAGCCAGAAGTGACATTTGAGATCATCTAACTTGATCATTTTCATGATGGGTCCCAGAGAAAGTTAAGAAACTTAAAGTACTAACAGGGTGTTTATAGCGCATAGGCTGGCCAAGGGTAAAAAACCTACACTGGTTGCAAAAATAAAAGCAAAACCAAAACCAACCCAAGTCCTCTGTGGATAATTCTGCAGAGTTGACTCTCTATGTATATTTTGGTCACCATACTTCCTTCCTGGGGTACATGACGGAGCGGATGCTTCCCGTCATCCCTTAACAGTTACTGACCAGATCCTAAGACGCGTTCAGGCACTGCCCAGGCCTCAGGGTACAGTGAATGAGAGGTGTGGTGCCTGCCCTTTTGGTCTTGCACAGTGCTTTTTGTTGGCTTTGGGCCAGTCTCGTCCTATGGTGTGGTATACCTTAAGCTTGTCTGCTCTTCCAAGAGGTCAGAGTAAGTAGAAATATCAGAACAGGAAAAATGGAGAAGAGAAAGGGGAAAGCAGGGTGTGTGTGTGTGTGTGTGGGTGTGTGTGTGTGTGTGTGTGTGGTTTTCCCAGTGTCCCTGAGAAAAGGGTCGGCCAAAGTCCTGAGTGTGCATCCTGTGCCCCCACCTGTGCATGAGCCAGGACATTCCTAAAGAGGTGAAGTGGGTGCCGGGCACCATCTCCTGACCTCATGCACGATGTTGGAAGAAGATGACCATAGAGTTAAGCCAGCTGCCTATAGTCACCATCTTCCCCAAAATATCTGCGGGAAAGGGATTGTGTCTGTTCCTCCTCTCAGAGCAAGGGGAGTTTATAGGATGGGAGGGAGATGAGATAAAATGATCTGCAGTAAGCAAAGGGCAGGAAAGAAGCTGATTAGAAATGCCTGACTAGTGACAAGTCAGTGGGAAACCATTAACTCAGTAGAAAGAAATAGGTAAATATTTATCTGACTTTCTGATGGGGGGAAGATTTCTAAGCTTAAGGGAAATTGCAAAGGAAAAGACTGACAGGTTTGTTTATTTGCAAACTAACAATTGTACAGGCCAAAAACTAATGAATTAAAAGGCAAGGAAACTGGAGAAATACTGGCAACAAATGAAATAGATGAAATGGTAACTGAATTCTGAATATGCTAAGAAGGCCTGCAAATAGACAGCCAATGAACAAATTTCTAAAGGGTGTGAATAAGTTGCACAGAGAAACTGACTGTCTAACAGACATGAAGTGTTCAGTTTCACCAAGTAATCTGACATGCAAATTAATATATATTAACAATTTATCATCTTTTCCCTAAAAGATTAACCCTCATACATTGTTGGTATGAGATGAAATTGATAATATAACTAACTTTACTTGAAATCAATTTGGCCATATTTTTCAAATCCTAGAATGTTCATGTCTTTTAGGCTGTGATTTCATTTAAGGCCCTCTGTCCTGAGGAAACAATCTGAAATTCACAGAAAGTCTAACATTCAAATTGTTCAACACTGAAAACCAATAATGATCTTAATGACCTTAAGATGGGGTAATAGTTAAACAAATTATGGTTTGGTTATGTAGTAGAGTGTGCCGTAATAATTAAATGTGGCATTTGTGCAGAATAGTTAGACATGAAGAAATGCTTACATATTGAATATTAATTGAAAAAAGAATGTACAATTACGTGTCAATTATCCTCTTAACTAGAATGCCGTGAGGAACTATATACACGTATGCATGAAAAAGGGCTTTAAGGAGATAAGCCAAAATGTTAACAGTGATTATTTCTGGGTGCTATGACTATGAATGATTTTTTTAAAGGTTGTTTTCTTATTTAATCCCATGAACATGTATGATTCGTCAAAATAAAACAAAACCAAACGCCTCATTTTGAAGGTAAGGATGGGAGGAGGTAACAGCACGGTGGAGCAGAGCTGAGGGACAGGATGATTTGGGGGCAGAGTTAGTAAATCCCGTCACTGTCCCCAGGCTCTGAGCCCAGGGAGCGGGCAGGAGTTGACAGGAGATAGGTCTGAACGCTGCCCAGCATTAGGTCTGAGTCACGATTGGGAAGGTCCTACTGCTGTGTAGCGGGAGTGGAGGCAGCTTGGTGGCGATCAGTGTTAGGACAAGTGAGAGTAGGAGTTCAAAAGAGGCCACCAAGGAGCCCTGGAAGACAGTCACGTGTTCTGCCTGGTCAGACTTGGTGGGTGATAAGGACAGAACCGCAATTCATCTCAACCATGTTCCACCTGTACCCCAGTTCTCCATACTTTGAAAAAATACCTGCGTTATCAAACTGATATATCAGGTCTGGTGGGGCCTGGGAAGTGATGGCCCAGAGAACAAGAGAAAACGTGGAGTGATCAGGAACCCTGAACAGTCCGTGATGGAAGCAGCAGGTGACTGAAGAGGGCGTGACAATGTGCAGCTGGCAGTTTCCTGCGGAAGCATGCCTTCGAGAATCGCCTGCCTGCTCGCCGTTCGTGTCAGTTTAGGCCCCCCTTCCTACGCGGCCTGTGTGCAACCTTAGCAAGGCTGCTGCTGTGAGTCTGTGTGATTGGGGGTGCACTCTGTGGTCCAGGAACAGGGTGAAACTAATTGGCGCCCTTAGGGCAGTGGGAGCCTGCTGCTTTGCAGTTATTAGTGAAGGACCCTAAATGGGTGAGATAGCCAGCTGCCTGGGTAGTTGGCACTTAGGTATCAGGGCTTCTTTCTTCTGCTCAGCAGAGCAGGACTGGCCAATGTTTTACAGTCACCCTCACAGCTGAGGGAACCTGCAGGAACTGTTGATCATTCTTTTGGTGTTTGCTGACCCAAGTATCAAGATGTCACTCCTGGGCCCAAATCTGAGTAGATGAAGTCCCCTTCTGTGCGTGCACCTGTGTGCACATGAGTGTGTGCTGTAAGGTGGTCTTCCCATCAAGGGGTGCTCGGTGGGGAGCAGAACTCCGTAAAGAGCTTCACACCAGGGAGTTTGTTGGGGAGTGACCTGGGGGAGTCGGTGTCTTAGTTACTTTTCCTCCTTCCTGAGATAGAATACCCACCCGACACCCAGAGTTAAAGGTGGAAAGGTTTATTTGGCTCACAGTTTGTAGAGTTTTCAGTCCACAATTGGCCAGATCCAGGCAGAAGGTGAAGTAAGACTCCAAACAACCCGAGGCGCCTCTGGGCAGTCACTTCACCTGGGCCCATGAGAGAGATACCACACGCTCTGGAAAGCCAAAGTGAGTCCTTTATTAGGTGGCGATTGAGAGTTCACTCATGCGATAATCTTCTCCATGTCTTTCTGCAGTTTGACCAGCGCTTTTATACAGTGAAAAAAGGTGGTTACATTTTACAAATGGAATCCTTTTGATCATTATAACAAGCAAGTGTTTATACCAGGTGTTAGTCATCATTTTAGCCTATTTTATTCACATCTTGCTGTCTAAATTTCTTAGGATGTGAAGTTACAGACTCAAAGTGGATTTTACGATCCTAGGCGCGGGGATGAGGTGAAAAGGAGAATTGTGTAAATAAAGGGCTTGGTGGGATTCTTTTGTGAGTATTCTTTGATATATATAGAGGAGTGAAGAGGGCTGGCAGGGAAGGGAGTGTCTGAAGGTAAGGAGGAGACAGGAGAGTGTAACATTCTTCCTGCAATCTGCAGATGTTTAGGTTACAATGAACAAAAACTCTTAAACGGGGTCTTAAGGTTAGACTGGCCTCGAACTCGCTGTGATCAAGTTTAGAAGGAGAGAAAAAATGAGGTGGGCTTTTGTTTCTGATTAACCCATCTCGTTCCCCACTTCTCTTGGGGCCAAATTAAGGCAGAATTAAAGTAATCCATTTCAGAGGTGGCAAGGCAAGCAAGGGAGGCAAGCAAGGGGTAGACAGACCTCTTTCTGTCTCTTATATCCTATCCAGGCTGCCAGGATCAGGGTGGTGCCAAACCAATCAGTGAATTGATTCAGTAATCACACGCCCTTAATCCCAGCATCACACACTCTAGATTCAACTACCTCTCCAGAAGTCCCACCTATGGCCACATGAAGCTTTTGGGGGACATTTAGGCACCAACTATAACAGTTGGGATCCGGCAGACACTGAATGGAAGAGGAGTTGCAATGAAGGCCAGGCCTACAGAGCTCGGAGCTGGGACAGCCCCGCGGGGTTACCTGAGTTGAGGCAAATGCCTGGGGCTTTGGCCAGCAGCTGCCGCTTGGAAAGGTCTCACCTCCAGTGAAGCAGCTGCCTTTGGCCAGCGGCAACTCCTGGGGCTCAGCAGGCAAATTTCCAGAGGGGATAGAGTTTAATTTGCAAAGTTAACACCTGGCTGCAACCCAGCAGCAACTGGATTTAATGCTGCCATCGAAAACCTTACGAAGTGCCTCCATACTAGGGATTTTGCTCCAAAGGTAGAAGGTGCTCTTCTCTCCTTCGGGGTGCCAATACCTTCTGTTTTCCCAAAATAGAAAGTGAATGATTTTCTCTATTGTAGATGAGGGCAAGAATTCCTGTGAGTACAAATTTTACTTTGAAGAATACTTTTGGGCAGCTCTTTTTAGTTGATGGGATGGCATTTTGCCCCAGAGAGAGCACTGTTATAGGGGAGTTGGACCTGCTCTGCCTTGGGCGAAGGCCTGGTGGGTTTTCCAGGAAGAGCGTGCCACTGTGCACCCTGCTTTGTCTCATTTGTGTAAAGTGGTTCACTTTCTCGTCCTCCACTGCTCTGGGTTGTGTTCCTTTGGCTTCCCCAGGGCTCTTTTTGGTCCCTCCTTGTGATTAGGTGTCTGCAGGCTTTTGGGGAAGTCTCTGGAAGTTGGGTGCTGGCCAGGCATCCTTAGGATTTCTGCCTCAGTGGCTCCTCCCAGTGGGAATGCTGGCAGAAGCCTTCCCCAGGAGCTGAGAATGTTGCCTCTTCCTCCTGGATCCTATTTTGTTCTGAAAAAGTTTCCTGTTTGCTGGTTCATAGCATCCAGGAGTCAGAGCTGTAGATTAATGAGAGTTAGCCAGCTCCTCAGCAAGACTTGGGGGCATTATCAGAACTTTTTTTTTAAGGGGAGTGTTACTAGGGATTGAACCCAGAGCCTTTGCACTGAGTTATACACCCAGCTCCCCCTTTCTAAATTTCGACACGTGTCATGTTAAATCATGAAGTTGGCCAGGCTAGGACTGAACTTGTGATTCTCCTGCCTCGGCCTTCCAGAATGCTGGGATTACAAGCATCTGTCACTGCACCTGGCTCTACCGGACATTTTAAAAGTAATTTTCCTTCACTTCCTTCTTTGTTTGTTTGTTTGTTTATTTATTTATTTTTTGTTTTTGGTGCTGGGGATTGAACTCTGGGCCTTGCGCTTGCAAGGCAAGCATTCTAACCACTGAGCTAAATCCCCAGCCCCACCTTTCCTTCCTTTAGAACAACACTGTCCAACACCAACATATGAGCTATAGATCTAATTAAAAAATTTTCCATAGCCACATTAAAAAACAGGTGATACTAAGTTTAATAATGCATTTTACTGAATCCTATATATCCAAAATAGTCTTGATTCAACCACCAGTGCAAAAATATTATTAGTGAGCTATTTTACATTCTCTTTTGGTACTGTCTTTAAAATCTGGTGGATATTTTATACTTAAGCCACATCTGAATTGGGACACTGAATTTTCATCAGAAATACTTGATATTTATTTAGAGTTCATAAAACTCACCTTTGAAAATGTGCATTTACATATCCAAGTCATTCCAAACATACTTAAAAGTTTTTTAGTAACTACGCTGATTACTAAAAAATGAGTTTTCTTTAATATTCACATCTGTATTAATAAAACTGGTTCATCTTTTTAGAAGAATTGATTTAATGTTAAAGCCAAGTGAAAAGTAGTCCTACCAAATAAAGTCATGCTTAGTGGAAAGACTTTTTACTACTTTCATTTTTAAATTTAAGTTTAATTAAAATTTTATAGTTTACTTTCTCAACCACAGTTGCCACCGTCCCACTACCTGGCAGCCCCATAGTGGCTAAATATTCTAAAGAATAGTTAGACATACCATCACACTGAAAAAAACGCAGTATTAACGGGACAAAACTTTAAAGTGATTCACTCACAGCACTTCTTTGTGTGAATATTTTCAAGGCTTTTGTTTCTTTTGTTTTTTTTTTTTTTTTTTTTTTTTTTTTTTTTTTTTTTTTTTTTTTTTTTTTTTTTTTTTTTTGAGACAGGGTCTTGCTATGTAGTGCAGACTGGCTTTGAACTCACTATGTAGCCCAGGCTGGCCTTGAACTCTTGGTGATCTTCCTGCCTCAGCCTCCCAAGTGCTGGCATTACAGATGTATGCCACTGTGTCTGGTTCAACGTGTGTGTGTGTATGTGAGATTAATGACCCTCTGAGTCTTCATATAGGGTTAGGATTGCTGTAGCCCTATCTTTTCTTTGCCTTTACAGTTTTTCTTTGCCTTTACAGTATCTGGTTAGCCTTTTTTATTTCCTTTTTCTCCCCCTCTTACATCTGGCTTTTTTTTGTGAACTAGCCACTAGGTCTATATTTTTTTTAATTGTTCTTTTAAAAAAATGCCAAATACCTTTGAATTCTCTGTAATAAAAAAAGAGAGATGGCTTAGATAGCTCAGTAAATAAAATTTAAACAAACTTAAACAGCCAAGCTCGAGTGACCCTGGATTGATTTCCTTTGCTCTCAGAGTCACTGACTAATGAAGGGAAAACATCTTTTGCTGCTGAACCCATGTAGGTCAGCCGGGGACGCTGGGTGGGGGGAGGCATTTGCCAGAGGGCTGCTGGGATGGCCACTTGTTTTGTTGTCTGACCCCAGCTATTAACTTCTGTTTGGAGATTAGGAGGAACACAGGAGTCTCTGAGTTCTGTCCTTGCATGGGGTGAAGGGAGGTCACCACCCTCTGCTTCGTGGGGTCACGGTTGCCACAGGAAGTAACAGAAAAGCTTCTTAGCTGAAGAGGGAGATGTTTACAAAGCTGAGGGAAAAGTCAGCCAGGGCTGGGTGTTGTCACTGAATGGGGACAGGAACAGGCAGAGTGGCAGGGGCCTGAGGTTAACTTGGGCCAGTGGAGGTGTGGCCTTGGGCAAGTCACTCTCATTGGTGGGCCTCGGCTTTCTTAGTGTTTCGATTAGCTGGATTATGTGGTTTTTCTGCTGTGCCGGCTCACAGGCCCAGATCCATATTTCATAGTACTCTTATTCTCATTGCTGGCAGACATCTGGTCACAGAGCTAAGAGGTGAAACCAAATATTTATATTATTGAAATATATGATGGGTGGAAGGAATTTTTTTAGTAGTTAGTATATTTCCATTTTCCACTTTCACGCACAAATAATTGAAGTCCATACGAGTCCTTTTGGTTTGATCTAGTGTCTTAGTTACTTTCTTCACAGCCGAGACAATTCCCTGACACCCATAATATAAGGAGGAAAAGTTAATTTTGGCTCACAGTCTGTAGAGGTCTCAGTCCATAGTTGGCTGGCTCCAAGGCAGGGCAGCCTGGCAGAGGGGCATCACAGAGGAGAAACAGCTCATGGCATGGCAGCAGGAAGCAGAGAAAGGGATCAAGGGAGGAGGAGGGAGGGAGATACACCTTTCCAGGCTACACTTCCAATCAGGCTTTTCCTTCCAACATCAAGTTTAGCTATAAACTAATCAGTGGACCAATCCACTCTTGAGTATCATGCCCCCATGAGCCAGTCACTTCCCAAAAGCCTCACCTATGAGTGCATGAGGCTTTGGAAGGACATCTAGATATAAATCATAACATCTAGCAAGGCCCAAATATGTATCCACCATTAAACACCCACGTGTACTCTTTTGCTTTAGGATGCCTGGGCCAGTTATGACCCAGGGTTCTTAGCCTTCCACTAAAAGTGGTACGAGAGGCAGAATTGGGACTATGGGTATTTCAGAGGAGCATTTTGTGTAGCTTGGTCTTAACGTACCAAGGGTTTGTCATTTTTTAAGGCCTATGATGTTAGGCTCTTGCTTTACACCAAGATCTGAAACAAGCATGTTATAAAAATCAGCTTATTCACTATGTGCTAGAGTAGGTGAGTCACTTAAAAAACCCTCACAATTCCTACTACCCAGAAGCTTGTAAGTATGGACATGTAAAGTAACAGGGTGTATAGCATATCTTTATGAAATGGCTAACAGTCAGGGAAGGTTTTATTGAGTTGCCAAATGATAATAAGATGAATAAAGAAAGGCTTCAGATATTTAGGGGAAGGAGAGATGAGTTAGAACTAAAATTGAGCCTTGAAAGGTAGTCACGATTTAGATAAAAGGTGGGGAAGTAGGATCGCATTTTGAGTAGGAATGATAGGGGCTGAAACTTCAGTTATGGTGACTACAAGGATATTGGAAATAAAGGACACATGTACTCAATCAATCCTGAGTGGACAAATGAATGGATCCAGGCCTTTGGGCCAGAGTGACAGAACCCGGTGGGGCCATTAGAGGAGCAAGGAGAACAGAGATCATGATCTCAGTATGGGGCATGTAGAGTTTGTGAGGATAATGTGTCTAGTTAGATGCTGTGGACATCTGAACTGGACTGTGGATGAAAAATTGAGGAATTCAGATATGAGAGTTACAGAATAGAAGCAATCGTGAAGTCATCAAATAGGATTTATTTCCTAAATGAGGGAGAAGAGTGAGGGCTGAAATCAGTGTACTCCTGCTGCACTTATGGGGAAGAAAAGTCAGCAAAGAGGGATTGGCTGGAGAGGTAGGAGGAAAGGAAAAGAGCAGTGTATGGAGGGGTGAGGGGGAGAGAAGCTTCCCTGGGGTGTGGATTGCTACCTGGAAAAGGGAGGGAAATAATCACCATGTAGAGGCCAGAAACAGAACCTAGGTTGGACTGGAGGAAGACTGAGAAAGGGCATTTGTAGATGGAGGTTTGTTCATTTTATGTTTGGAGATAATTCTGCTCTGAGGCTGGATGGTAAACTTTTGCTACAGAGGTTGAGTTTGCTTTTGAGAACATTTTCCAAAATAGAAAAATACCACAAAGAGGTCTTTGAGAGCCTATTGAGTTTGCAGTGAGGAGAGAAATCCTCAAGGTCTTGGAGCTGTTTTCTTTGCCTTTGGAGATTCTCTTCTGTAAACTCTTCTCATTTCTGCAAATAATGCTCACATATTTTCTCTCGTTCCCAAGCTCGAGTGCAGTCGCCTTGTGTACACACGCCAGCCTGTCTGACAGAGTGGTGTGCGATTTGGGGAGGTCTACAGATTTTGCAGCTGAAATAGAGACAGGAGAACCAGTATGTGATGAGTAGATCTGCTTCCAAGCCTTCCCTGTATCCATATTATTTTGGTTGTGTAAATTGTCCGGTGAATTTTGTTTTGGCTTATGATAACATTTCTATCCATTGTGTTCGGCTGTAAATCCTTTTGTAATGTGCACAAGCACTGCTTGGCCCCCACTCCAGAAACCATCAAACTAGCAAAGATTTTAGGGGCACGGATGGGAATAATAGTTTGAGAATTAATGGGGTTGTTTGTTTATTGGTTTTTCTAAATTCCAACTTAATCTGTACCTTGTGGAGATTTCTGTTGGCTCCAGAGACGCTTGTTTAGCTTAGGCCTACCTAGAACATCTTAGAATTTGTCTAAATTTGTCTCTGAGGAGATGGTTCTGAGTAGGAATCGGATCTCTTCCAAGTCCTGGACAGCTACCCACGAGTGGCAGCAGATTTGTTCGTTTTTGTTAATAGTTCATCCCAGCGGAGCCATGCTTATTTTAGTTCAAATCAAATCATATTATCAAATATTTATTATTCCCCGAGTAAAATGAAATTGAAAAATGCTTCCCTGGTAATGACCTGTTTCTCCACATTGATGCAAGTGGCAAATCTTTCATTCTTGATTCCAGTGAGTATTTATTAGGCTTAGTGTGATGGGAGGTGTTTGTGAGTCTAGAAAAGGGTGTTTTGTTGTAATAGCCATCATCTAGGAAGTTATGACCTAGGTAGAGAGACAAGAATAACTCCAATAAAAGAATTTTCAAATAATTTGGCTAAATCTATAAGGCACTTAGAGGTATAGCCTGTAAACTGAGAAGATAGAGGAAGTTAAAAATACTATTAAGGGAGAGAGTAGCCAGAGAGGGCCTCCTGGAGGAGGCAGAGTGTGGAGTGGCTCATGCAGGAGTGAAACTTGAAGAGATTATTGAATATGGGAAAGAACTTGTGTGCAGTTAAATTACCATTGCCTCCATTGGAAAATAAGTCATCTTTATAGTGCTTAGTGCTCTTTGAAATAAATACCTGTTTATCTGTTTACTTCTTTATAGATCATCTCCTTTGCTAGAATGTGGGCACTATGAGGTCAGGGGCCTTGTTTTTGATTCCCTGTAAGGCCCTTCCCAGCATCTAGAACCCTACCTGACACATTCATTCATATTCATGTTCATCCTCTCTTTGTCTCTGTCTGTCTGTCTGTCTCTTTCCCGGTCTCATTCATTCTTGAAAAATGCATACTTCCACATTTTTGTACGTCCTGTAGACTGGTCACACATCCTGTGCTTGTTCTGTGTTACTGAGTAATTCACAAGACATGTATTTCTCAAAATTCTGCAGACTGGAAGCTCAATGCCAAGGTGCCAGCATCCTGTGAGGGCTGTTGGGCTGTGTCATCTTATGGTGGAAAGTGGAAGACAGGAGAGCCTGTGCATGTGTGTGTGCACATGAGGCAGGTGCAGAGAAGGGGACAGAGAGAAGATAGGGGAGAGCGGGTGCATGTGAGAAGGCCAAACTGGCTTTTCCTAACAGATCTATTCCTGTGGCAGTGAACCCACCCCTGAAATACCAGCACGGAGCCATTGATGAGGGTGGAGTCCTCACTGTTTTAGAGGTCCTGCCTCTCAGTGCTGTTACTTTGAGGATTTGGACTTAAGAGGACACATTCACATCCCAGAACACCTGCTGTAGTCCATCCCCAGACCCACGATGGATCCTGAAATGGGATTAAGATCATGTGTTCTGTTCAAGATGTTTGGATTCTGCTCCTTACAGTATGACATCCATAGTTTGCCCCTGGCACCTGGGGAAGAGGCTTTCTTTGTTTTTTTGTTTTTTGTTTTTTTTTTTTTTTTTTGGTCAGGGGAGAAAAGAAAAGAGGATAGGGATGTGCTTTTATTTGCTCTTGTATCTCCACTGGCAGAAGAGTGAATGGGAGAGGATTTCTAGGAGGTTCTCCAAGAGCCAGGAGCAGTTAATACCAGGGTCTATCAGAGGTGCGATTGCCAGGCTGTATTTCACTCAGCTATTCCACTCAGGATGCTGAGAGAAATTTGAATTGCAGATAAACAGTGAATATTCTTGGAACACACTTGTGCTAAAAGAGTATTCATTGTTTATCTGCAATTCAAGTTTATTGGATTTTGCTTCTTCCCCCTTCTAAATCTGGCAGTCTTAATCGGGGATCTTAGGACCCTGTTAGGTGCCCACGTCTGGCACCCTGAAGGCACATCACAGGTACTGACTCCGTCCTCTCTTAAGATATATGGGTCAGTCTTCCCCCTTCCCTGCCTTTGGAATCCATTTCTATAGTACTCTGCAAGTTACTTCTTAAATCACAGATGTTTGGATGTGAGCACAAAGGTAGGACCTCTTCTGTAGTGGCTGTAGAGCTTTGGCTGAGATTCCTGAGCTGTATGTGGTGTAGGGTTGTTGGACACTGGTGGTTCCTTACACAGAAGAATGGAGAGCAAGCCCCACTGGGAGGGAAGGGGCAGGAGAGGAGGAGACCCAGTTCTGGGCTGGCAGAAGGTGGAAGCTGACACTGAACTCTACCATTGGAGTCACTGAGGAAGCAGTGTTTGGAAAATGCAGGAGGCTCTTGTCTGGAGTCCTTTCTGTGCCCTGACTGGGAAGTTTATCATCTTCCATTCCAACAGTTGTTTATACAACTCTGTCTTTTCCCTGGAGATACAATTCAGATAGCAGAATTTAGAAAAGAAATTACATGCAGCAGTATTAAATCTGAGACTTCTCTTCATCTCCTGTCCTTAAGATCATTCAGAGGCAGGCTCTGGTGGAAGTTATTAATTTGACACAGGTGTTCCTTTAAGGAAGCAAGACATCTTAGTTCTTTTTCTGTTGCAATAGCACAATATCTAATTGGATAATTTACAAAAAAAATTTATTTTGGCTCACAGTTCTGGAGACTGGAAGTCCAAGACCATTGCGTGCATCTTCTTGGCTGCTGGCAATGGCTTTGTGCTGACCAGTTCATGGAAGTGGAAGTGAGTGTGTGTGGAAGAGGAAGATGTGGCGGGGTGGGGGGCAGCCTCAGTTCATAACACCCTGCTCTGGCAGCAATTGATCTAGTCCTCTGAGAGCATGAACTCACCGAAGGGGAGAGGCATGAATCCATTCTTGAGGGCTTCACCTCATAATGCAAACACTTCCCACTAGGCTCCACCTCCCGGCACTGCCGCATTGGAGACCAAGCCTCAGCAGGTGTTTGGATGGGGGCAGGAAGAGATTCTTTTTAAAGAAATAAAACTCTCCAAATGAAAGACTTTTCAGTCTCAAAATACTTCCCATTTTTTAATAATAATAATAATGATGATGATGATAATAATAATAATAATGGCTACTGCTTGTTGAGCAACTGCTGTGTGCCTGGCATTTTATGTTGAATTTATTCATTACTTGCACTCCTTTCAAATGCTCTGCAAGATGGCTGTTACTAACTGGCTAGCTTAGTGTAGCTAATTTTACTCAATGTCTCATGGACAGAGCCTCTGGGTCACTTTTGCAGCATTCATGATGCATTTATGGACTCTTCATAAAACTGTATGTGTAGGTAGGTACCTCTCAAAGTGTCCCATCTTATAGATGAGAACATTGAAGTACATAGAAGAGAAGGTACTTGTTCAAAGTCACATAGTTGAGTGGTGGATGCCTGATGGTCTAGCTGAAGGACCAGTGCTCTTTCTCAGAACACATACCTCCTCCTATGTATGGGACCTGTGATGGGACCCCTGGGATGGGACCTTAAGGAAATGCATTGCTAAGGAGAGAACACCTAATGGAGTAGAGAGCCACTTAGTTCCAGGAGCTCAAAAGAAAGAGTGTAGGATGGAGTGTCTGACACACTTGTGGACAAAGCAGAAGCTTGGAGCTGGCCTTCTTTATTCTCCTTGGGGCATCTTGACATTTATCACAGTCCACCTCTCCCAGCAAGAGGATCCTGCTGTGCACCTGTCCACATGGAGCTTTGCCCTCAACCCCCCTGCTCTCCAAGTTGGATTGAATCCAGTTTCCCTTTCCTGATACTTTGAATAATTCCTACCAAGTGGGACCCCTTCATTCTCTCTGGCCTTTTTGCATCCCACAGGATCACATGCCTCTAATCTCACTGTGCTCTTTCTTTCTCCATTCCCTGCCTCCCCCCTC
This sequence comes from Hystrix cristata, assembly GCA_004026905.1. Lineage (NCBI taxonomy): Eukaryota > Metazoa > Chordata > Mammalia > Rodentia > Hystricidae > Hystrix > Hystrix cristata. The sequence goes on from PVJO010004617.1 coordinate 29,207, forward strand.
CCCTTTCCTCTCTCCTGCTCCTCCCCTCCTATCCTTCCCCTTCCCTCTTTTCCTCCCTTCCCCTTGTCTCCCTTCCCACTTCCCTCCCTCTCTTCTTTTCTTTCTCTTTTCCTCTCTCTTCTTCCCTCTCCCCTTTCCTTCCTTCAACACTTAGCTCCAGAGCATCCTCTCTGCTCCATCCCACTTCCCATGGGAGGACTGTCTCAGCACTCCGAGCTGTGGGAAAGGAAGGCTGCACCTTTGCTTTGCATTCAATTTTGTGTTTCCCTGAAGGCTCTGTTGGGCTCCACTTTATCTAATACTCAGTTTAGTTTATCAAACCTTCCTGGGGCATCTTCTGAGGACTCCATTGCTAAGCCCCGAGGACTTTGTGACAAGAGAAGCCTCATCTCCCAAGGATCATGGTTGGAATCCTATGGGTACCTCTAGCCCTGAGGAGAGTGCAGTCCTTTTGCAGAAACTTTTCTACACAATCAGAAATACCTACTGGGATCAGAAAGGTACATCCAAAAGTGACAGATAGCTGGGTGTTGTGGTGCACAGCAGTAATCCTAGCACTCTGGGAGACTGAGCCAGGAGGATTCCAAGTTTGAGCCCAGACTTGGCAATTTAAAATACAAAATGGGTTGGAGATGTTGCTCAGTGAGAAGGCATTGGGTTTGATCCCCGGTATCAAAAAATAAGTGCCTGTGGATAGATGTGCAGGGAAATACATAACATGTGATCTGAGGATGCATCAGAGGGAGACAGCACAGGACACTGCTGTCCATGGCTGAAGGGCGTGAGATGGTGAAAAAACAGTGGGGTCAGCCGACTGGGCTGCTGATCTGTGCTGGCTCTGCCTGCACACCAGCAGGGTGAAACTCAAGTAACGTGGGAAAGATCTTGGACAGAAGGCACCATTGCCTCTCTCTGTATTTCTCTCTTTATTTATTTTTTCACTTCTCTTCTGAACCAAGCCATCACTACCTAGTAGGGCCAACAATATTCATGCCACTGAAGAAAGTTTTAGAGACATAAAGGATAACAAGATTTGGGCAGGCTACCAAGGATCTCCTAAAGAGCTGCAGGCTGAAAACTGCCCCAGACTCCACACCTGGAAGTCAGGATCAACACCATACCCAGCACTAACCCCTGCAGACTCAGTAGAGTTAACAAGCACAGAATCAGGTTTTGGTCTGCACACCACCACAGAGGGGTGGGTGTCAGAGAAATCCATATATATGTATATGTTATATGTACGTATTTGTTTTGTTTCTCCTTTTCTTTTTTCTTTCTCTTACTCATTCTGTTACCTGTCTGATGTGTTCTCTTTCCCACCTATCCTTTCTTCTTGTTGTCGTTTAGGTTTTTACTTTTAATGACTCCTGCCTTGCACGTATCTCTCCTTTCTCAACCAAATGTTCTGATTTTTTTCTTTTCATTTTCTCTCTCCATTTCATTTTTCATATGAATAAATATTGTCTAGATTCTATATGGTTTGACCCACTACTCTCACCCTTCACTCTTCCTAAACTATCTACTCAAGTTTCCCAAAGTATAAGGAACATCCTTTCATACTTAAGCCTTGCATCTACTAGAACTCTCTTCATTGACCTCTCTCCCTTTTCCTATCCCTCATTATCTGTCCTAAATGCAGGGTAAAAACCACTTCACTAACAGGAAACCCACTACATACAAGTTCCTGATTTATATTGGATTCTGCTTTATAACTGTGTTGACCTTGCTCCTATGGTTAAAGATATAAAGTTAATAGTTACCACAGTCAGTCAATTTCATGAGTGTAACTAATGCTACTGCTATTGCTAAGGTACTAGTGTAACAAGGGTGTTATACAGGTTACAACCAGTTGTACTTTCTCATATGGTAATACTATAATATCTGGGATAATAATCATTAACATAGTCCAGGGTCTTGAGACAGACACAAAAGCCAAGAACCACATATACCTAGAAGACACTGAAGGAACAGACTTCTCCTTGGAAAGCATTGATACTTGTCTTCAAGTAACCTCCCATAAACAAAATAGAAGAATCAACCCTGAAACTAAAAGGGGAGAAATACATATAGGTACAAAGAAAAAGATGAGACCCAGAAATAAAATACAACTCCCAACCCCTAGCCCACCCAGAAAAAAATCCAGAGGACAATGAAATAGAGGAAATCAGAAAACACACAACCAAACTTTCAGAAATGATAGCAGCAGAAGTTAGAAAACAGATGGATGAGGCTACAGAGAACATCAGATTAGGAGTAGTAGGCCAAGTTAAGAAAGAGATGACAATTATAAAGAAAGACCTGCTTAGTGAGTTTAGAGTAGAAACAGATTAAAAAAAAAAAACAAAAATAGAGGATCTTAGAAAAATAATGGAAAACTTGACCACTCAACTCAGGAAAGAAATGGAACCCATGAAACAGATCCAAACAGATAGCCAAGAAATAAAAAACTTTCTTGAAAGTATACGCAGTAGATTAAATGAAAGCGAAGACAGAATCTCAGACCTAGAAGATAGGACTGCAGTTCATGACCATGAAAAGGAAGACTTCTTAAAAATAGCTAGAGACTATGAAAAATCAATACAACAACTGCAAGATGATGCAAAGAACAACATAAGATTGATCGAAGTGAATGAAAAAGGAGACACAGTGCAAAGGATATAAAAAGATTACAGAAGTAGTGACAGAAAACTTCCCAAGCATGAGAAGAGAACTTGACATAAATAAGTGAGGCATATAGAACCCCAATTACTCATGACCAAAATAAATCTACACCAAGACACCTAATAATCAAGATTCCAGAAAGTCAAAAAAAGAATAGAATACTGAAAATTGTTAGAGAAAAAAACCAAATCACCTATAAAGGTAAACCCATCAGAATCACAGCAGACTTATCAACACAAACCCTTAAATCAAGGAAAGCCTAGATCAAAATATTTCAAGCCTTAAAAGAAAATAATCTCCAACCCAGATGGATGTACCCAGCCAAACTATCTTTTAAATTCAAGCATGATATAAAATACTTCCACAGCAAAGAACAGCTGAAGGTATTCATGACCTCCAGACCACCTCTACAAAATATTTTAAAGGATATCCTAGAAAAGGAAAAAGAAAACTATAATTAGAAGGATACTGATAGAACCCACCAGGCAAGATGAACAGTTAAACTGAGGCGAAACACAGAAACAACAAAAGAAAAGATCTATGACAATGATAAGCCAATATGTAACAGCTGTAACCATCAATGTAAACGGTCTCAACTCACCAATCAAAAGAAACAGACTAGCAGAATGGATCAAGAAACAAGATCCATCAATATGCTGCATACAAGAGACACATTTAACTCAAAAGAAAACTCATAGACTGAAAACTAAAGGATGAAAACAGTATTTCATGTAACAGGAACCCAGAAAAAAGCAGGGGTCGCTATCCTAATCTCAGGCAAAGTGAACTTCAAACCAAGACTGATCAAGAGGGACAAAGAAGGTCACTACATACTTCTCAAGGGAAAACTCCAAGAGGAAGAAATAATAATCATTAATATTTATGCACCAAATATTGGTACACCTAACTACATAAAACAAATATTAAGAAACATGAAAGATCAAATAAACACTAACACAGTTATAATGGGAGACTTCAATACCCCACTGTCACAAATAGATCGATCAGCTAGACAAAAAATTAACAAAGAAATATCAGAACTGAATCAAATCTGCGAACAAATGGACTTAGCAGATGTCTACAGAGTGTTCCACCCCACAACAGCAGAATACACATTCTTCTCAGCTGCACACGGGACATTCTCCAAAATAGACCACATACTAGGTCATAAAGCATGTTTAAGTAAATGTAAAGGAACTGAAATTATCCCATGCATACTGTCAGACCACAGTGCAATAAAACTGGAATTTAATGGTAACAGAAACCAAAAAAACCACATAAACACGTGGAACTTAAATAACATCCTTCTGAACAACAGTTGGGTCACAGAAGAAATTAAAGAAGAAATTAAGCAATTTATACAGTTTAATGATAATGCCAATACAACATACTGCAACCTATGGGATACAATGAAAACTGTGCTATGAGGGAAATTCATTGCATTGAACTCCCACATCAGGAAGACAGAAGGAGCTCAAATAAACAGCTTAATGTTGAATCTCAAAGGTCTAGAAAAAGAACAAATCAAACCCAAAGCTCATATGCAAGAGGAAATTATTAAGATCAGAGCTGAAATTAATGCAATTGAGACTAAGAAAACAATACAAAAAATCAATGAATCAAAGAGTTGGTTCTTTGAAAGAATAAATAAAATAGACAAACCCCTAACCATTCTTATCAAAAAAAGCAAAGAAAGGACCCAAATCCATGCAATAAAAAATGAAAGGGGTGAAGTCACAACTGGCCCTATGGAAATCCAAAGGATCATCAGCACCTACTTCAAGAACCTCTACTCAAACAAGATGGAAAACATTGAAGAAATGGACAGATTCTTAGAAACATATGAACTACCAAAACTGAATCAGGAAAAAATAAAAATACTAAATAACCCAATATCAGCCATTGAAATTGAAGAGGTAATTAAAAACCTACCAACAAAGAAAAGCCCAGGTCCTGACGGTTTCACAGCTGAATTCTACAAGAAATTCAGAGATGATCTAATACCACTACTCAAACTCTTTAATGAAATTGAAAAGAAAGCAATACTTCTAAAATCATTCCTGGAAGGAAGCTTTACACTGATACCCGAACCAAAAAAGAGAACTACAGGCCAATTTCCCTAATGAACATAGATGCAAAAATTCTCAATAAGATACTGGCAAACAGACTGCAACATATTATCATGAAGATTATACACTATGACCAAGTAGGATTCATCCCAGGGATGCAGGGATGGTTCAACATAATGTAAACCGTACATATAATATACCATAGCATCAGAATCAAAGATAAAAATCACATGATCATCTCAATGGATGCAGAAAAAATATTTGACAAAATCCAACACCCATTCATGATAACAACTCTACAGAAATTAGGAATAGATGGTCTATATCTAAATCTGATAAAAGCCATCTATGACAAACCAATGGCCAACATCACACTAAATGGTCAGAAATTGGAAGCTTTCACACTAAAAGCTGGAACAAGATAAGGTTGTCCACTATCACCACTATTATTTAATATAGTTCTAGAAACATTAGCCAGAGCAATCAGGCAAGAGAAAGAAATAAAAGGAATAAAGATGGGAAAGGAAGAAGTTAAACTATCATTATTTGTGGATGACATGATACTCTACATAGAAGACACCAAAAATTCCACCAAAAAACTTCTAGATTTAATAACTAAATTCAGTTGCATAGCTGGATACAAAGTCAACACCCAGAAATGAATAGCATTCCTATATACCAATAACAAACTCACTGAGAAAGAAATAACAGAAGATATTCCTTTCACAATCACATCAAAAAAATGAAATACTTAGGAATCTATCTAACAAAACAAGTAAAAGATCTTTTCATTGAAAACTACAGTAGTGTAAAAAAGGAAATTGAAGGGAATTTCAGACAATGGAAAGATATCCCATGTTCATGGGTAGGAAGAACCAACATAGTGAAAATGACCATACTTCCTAAATTACTATACAGATTTAATGCAATTCCAATCAAAATACCAATAACATACTTTAGAGAATTAGAGAAAACAATCATGAAATTCATCTGGAACCAGAAGAGACGAAGAATAGCAAAAACAATCCTGAGCAACAGGAATAAGGCAGGGGGCATCACAATCCTTGACTTGAAATTGTACTATAAAGCTAGTGTGATAAAAACAATGTGGTACTGGCATGAAGACAGACCCGAGGACCAATGGAACAGGTTAGAAAATGCAGAAACAACTCCAAACACACTCAAATACCTCATCTTCAACAAAGGAGCCAAACACCCGCACTGGAAGAAAGACAGACTCTTTAATAAATGGTGCTGGCAGATTGGCTTGCCACATGCAGAAAACTAAAACTAGATACATGTCTCTTACCATGTACTAAGCTAAAATCAAAGTGGATTAAAGATCTAAACATTAAAACAGAAACACTAAATCTACTGGAGAATAGAATAGAAAGAACTCTCGAAGACATAGGTGTAGGAAAAAAATTTGTGAACAGTACCCAGACTGCACGGGAAACAATACAAAGAATCAGTGCTTGGGATCACATCGTATTAAAAGGCTTTTGCACAGCAAAAGAAATCACCAATAGAGTGTGGTGAAAACCCACAGACTGGGAAAAAATTTTTGCTAGCTGTCCTTCAGGCAAAGGTCTAACATCTAGAATACATAAAGAACTCAAAAAAATCAACCCCTCCCAAATTTAAAGACCCTGTCCAAAAATGGGCATCTGAAATGAATAAACATTTCTCAGATGAAGAAATAAAAATAGCAAATAAATATATGAAAAAGTGTTCAACATCATTGGTCATTTGAGAGATGCAAATCAAAACAACGTTAAAATTCCATCTCATTCCAAGAAAGACAGCTATTATCAAGAAATCAACCAACACCAAGTGCTGGCAGGGCTGTAGGGAAAAGGATCCCTTCTCCTCTGTTGGTGGGAATGTAGACTGGTCCAGCCACTGTGGAAATCAGTGTGGAGTTTCCTCAGAAAACTACAACTAGAGGTTCCGTTTGACCCAGCTATTCCTCTGTTTGGTATCTTCCCAGAAGAATTAAAATCATCATATCACAGTGATATATGCACAACCATGTTCATAGCAACACAATTTGTAATAGCTAAGCCTTGGAAACAACCTAAATGCCCAACAGCTAATGAATGGCTAAAGAAGATGTGGTTTTTGTACACAATGGAGTACTACTCTGCCATAAAGGATAAACTAGAGACATTTGTAGGTAAACAGATGCACCTTGAGAGCATACTCTTAAGTGAAATAAATCAGACACTTATGAGTACACATCTAATTGTTTTTGAGAAACCATAAGTGTAAATAAGGACAGAGGTATAATAGATACTATGTTAAAAAAAAAGATAGTATTCAAAAGAGAGGAGAACTAGATAGGGAGAAGGGGGAAAAGAAGGAAGGGGAAAAGGAAAGAAGAAAGGGAAAAAATGGAAAAATGTAAATGATCCTGTTGCAAATAGGGAAGGGTGGGAGAATGGAAGGGAGGGAGAGGAGGGAAAGAGGGGAGAAACCAAGATATATCTTGTACAGGTACAACGTAACCATGTTGAATGTGATCATTATACAATGTACCAATACATGTTCTCGTTAAAAAAAAAAAAAAAAAGACAGTAGGGTTTCTCTCAGCCTCTGAGCCGCTGAAGCCAGAAACACTGCAATGAACTTATGTTGCCAGGACCTACTAGGTGCATGATATAGAGTTCCCAGGTAACTACTTTAGCCTGGAAGGTGACTGCATAAGTAAAAATTATTAACACATTAAGCCATAATTATTAAGTAAAGTAATGACGGTAATAACTCTGAGGTAAACTTATAAAACAAAATTAGAGCTTTTATTACTCCGGGTGTACTATAATTTATCTACCCTGCATTGTGCTTAACTGTTAGTGTCCCAGCCCGTGGTCCTCTGTCCAAGGTTAACAGCCTGTCATTTCTTTAACTTATTAGTAGCCTTGGTCTTAAAACTACTTTTCCTTTTAGGCTGGCTCCCTCTGACTCTTGGGGTCTCAACTTTACCCTGCCACTCACAGGAGGAAGAACACCTTTGTTCTTGGGGTGCGAGGGCAGCCATGTCTCTGAAATTTTATTCAACTTCATGTTTTTCTTACTGATTTTTTTTCTCTTAAGAGAAAGGAATTTCTTCAAGATGCTGTTGCTTCAGGTTTAAAAATATGGAATTCTACTTCTTAGTGTCCATTTCCACTCTGCTTTGAGATGTAAGAGAAAGATTTTGTAAAGCTGCAGAAATGGAGTCATTGGGAGTTAGTAATGAGACAGAGAGGGTAGAAGATCTCTTGTGTGTGTGTGTGTGTGTGTGTGTGTGTGTGTGTGTGTGTGTGTATTTGTGTGGTACTGGGGATTGGATCCAGGCCCTTCACACTGAGCTACATCTCCAACCTCCCCCTTTGTAAAATTTCTTTATTTTGAGACAAGGTCTTGCCAAGTTGCTAAATTGCCCACACTGGACTCGAACTTGTGATTCCCCCACCACCTCCTCCCAGAGTGCTAAGATTACAGTCATGCACCACTATGGTCAGCAAGATCTTTCTTTAGAAAGCACAGAGAATGATCCTCTGGAGCATCGGATCCTTTCTGCACTAGCCAGCGGGGCAGGCACCAGTCTGTGGACGGAAAGCAATAGGAGCCCTGTGGTGGGGAGAGGCCGTCCCAGTGATCAGGACCGGAGGCCGTTGCCGGTGTCTGAGCCCTCTTGTGTGTGCACAGCCTCTGAAGTTCTGGAGACCAAGATCCTCATGTTGTAAAGAACCCAGATATGCAGTTCCCAAAAGAAACAAGGCAGCCACATGAAATCCTGAATTCTTCAATAACCACAAGGGAGACCAGTCCAGCTGTGAAGTAGCTGTCATGATAAAGTCATCGAGATGCAAGAGATGAGAATCACTTTGGCCAATATTTCTGTGCCTGTGGATTTGATGTCCACCTGGATTTTGGAGTTAGTAAGCAGACTGTTCTGTAGATTGACGGAGTCTGGTTTAGAGCTTTGTGATAACTGTGGTAGCCAAAGTACTGATTAGTACTAAGGTACTAATTCTGTGTGTCTCCTGGATAGGTATAGTTCCTGGATGCACATCACTCGCGGGGTAAACGGAGTCACAGGATGTTAAAACCTAGAGACCATCCTGCGCAGTCTCTTTCTGAGAAGTGTGGGTGTATTGAGGGTTGGCCCATGTCACGGCGCCAGTAGTGGCCAAGCCTGACCCAGGTGTCCTGATCCTCAGTCCAGGCTCTTTGCCGGGTTTGGTGTTTACCTGAGGACCATTCTTCTTGTCCTGGGAGGGTGGCCGGCGTGGGCTGGAGTGCCTGGCTCCCTTGATGTCCACCTTCCTCTTGGCTGTGGTCATTGGGCAGCACTGTAAAGAAAGGAGCTGGAGCTGGTGATGTTGATCTGTGCTCAGCCCCACCCCCACCCTTCCGGTGCTGCATGCGGAGCTCCTGTCTGGACCCTCTTCCCTGGCGCTGGCCTCCCCTGTTCCCCTGGCTGCTCCTCACTGCTCTTCATTTCCCTTACTGGCTCCTGTAATCCTGTTTGACCCCATGCACTGTCTTCGGTTAAACCCCTGAGGGTGCCCTCTGTAGCCTGTGTGTCCTCAGTGGTCCAGGCTCTCTCCGCCCGGGCTCTGGACCTGTAAAGTAGCAGCTTTAGCAGCATCTTGCTTGTGTTCTTTTTAATCCCCTGTAGCAGGTGTACCTTGGTTTACAGAATAGCTGTGCTCCTTAAATACTGCTTTAAACGACACATTTATTAGTTCTATTTGCATTTCAGATCCGCATTCTCACTTCCCTTTAGAAGGCTTTTCTATGAGTAGTAGCTCCTAACAGTAAAGAGCACTCTCTGTGGAAAGGAAGGACATTATTTAAATCTGCTTTGTCTGTTGGGAGGGAAATAACCAGTTCTTCTCCTGCTTGATTGGCATCTGAGGTTGGGGTGCTCGCAGCAAGGTACAGAGGCACTGGGTGGGGAAATGGTCCTTTGGAGATTAACCCTAGCAGGCCATGTCAACAAGGGTGCTGGGTACCGGGCAGTTTATTCCCTGAGTTGGCCACCACTGCCCATAGGTGCTACCCCCAGCTCCTAGGAGAGGCATCTCAACACCCCTTAGCTTGCATCAAGCTGTTTACTGCAAGTGGAGTTCAAAAGGGGTGATGTTTGTGTCATGTAGTGATCTTGAGTATGCGCAGTCTTTAGATTCCAGATGCCAAGTAAAGGTGACCCAATTTTAATAGCAGCTGATAAATCACGGTATAGACTTACCATCTGTGAATCAGGGAACAGTCTTTCTCCACATAAATTTTTTTTTTTAACTTTACAATATGAAAAGTTTCTTATCTCCCTTAAGTATTTCAGGTCACTGATCCTCAGTAGAAGTGAGAGAACTTGAAATTCATGTGTTAGTGTACATTGTCTCCTATAAGGCAACTATGAAAGAAGAGCGGTAACTATGGGGTCAAAAGGAGAAAGGGATTTGCTGTGCAAAGGCTTATTTTACACTCAGTTTTCAGGAGTATGTCAGCCTCTGGCTCTTTTTTAAAAAAATCAGTTTTCTTTGCTCTTATGGAGGTTGCTACCAATGTGAGGACAATCTTAGAATGAAGGACAATTATAAAAATTTGGCTCAGTGAAAGTTACCACCTTGTTCTTTAATTTTATTTTTCTTGAGTGAAAATGAAAACTTCGTCACACACCAGCATGAGTCTTCAGGGTGGCATTTGGGGACCTTTAGAGCAAAGGTCGGGCAAGGGAGCTGGGGTCGAGATGGACCACCATTCATCCATCCATCCATTCATCCATTCATCCATCCATTCATTCATTCATCCATTCTTTTATTCATTCAGTAACTAATAACCCTTACCTGTGGTGGGGATTGTTCCGAATGCTGGGTATTTAGTACGAGCAAAAAAGATGTGCTTAGCTCTCATGCAATGGAAGTAGAAGATCATGAATAAGTAAACAGTTGAAGGAGTAATAGGGCTCTGACAAATAGCTGAAGAGTTTATTTAAAATAGATCAATAAAAGCTTTCCAGATTAGGTGAGGTGAAATCTGATTGAATGTAAGAGGAAAGCCTACATTTGAAGGTCTACCCTTCCAGGTAGATAAGAGCAAGTGCACGGCAGAAGGTACTTGAGATGTGTACTGCAGGGAGACTGATGTGGCTGAAGGGGAGAGTGGCCAGGGGCAGGTTTGGAGGGGGAGCCAGGGTCAAGTTCACATAATCTCACATCAAGGCCAGTCTCTGGATGCTTTCCCAGTGTGATTGGAAAGTGCCAGAGAGTTTTATATGATGTCATAAAACCTATCTCTAAAAGGTCTACTCTGGCCACTAGGAGAACTGTCTGAAGGAAGAAGGATGGAAGTAAAGGGACCGGTTGGGAGGGTTTTATACTAACTTGGGGAGAGATGATGGTAGTTTGGATCAGGTGGTAGTGGAGGTACTAAAAAGCAGCTGGGTTTGGGATATATTTTCAAGATGTCACTAACAAGATTGGATTGGCGTGTGAGGAAAGGAGGTTTGTTTCTGAGATGTGTAACACTAAGAAATGCCTAGTGGACATACAGATTGGGATGGGGAGTATGGTATATATTTGTCTGGTGCTCAGAAGCCATCAGTGTGGAGTGTCACTCACAGGGAGGACACAGACAGAAGTGGTCTGGTGACTGAGATGCAAAGAGCCCCAACTTAGAGCCCCAAGAATGGGAGGAATCCAATAAAGGACACTACAAAGGAATGTCTGGTAATGTAGGAGGAAAAACAGGACATGGACGGTGCAGAATCCAGGTAAAGGTATTTCAGGGAGGATGGAGTAGCTGACTACTTCCAGTGGAGAGAAAATCTGGGTGAGGTGGGAATTCAAGACCCAGGGAACCAGCCTGTTGTTAATGTTCCCCTAATGACAGAGAAAGTAAGCTCCCCACTTTCTTGTTTCTCTGGTTCTGCCTTCAGGCTCAGTCTGTGCTGTCCTCCATCCTGTAGAGAGCTGTGTTTCCAAGCTGTTGACTAAAACTCCATAGGGCCTGTGTCTCTGAGCACTCATGTACAAGATATAGCGTGCTCTCTGGGAACATGTCCTGTGGAATAGTTTGGGACTCTGTACTTTGCTGCTTCTTGACAACTGGGTGACCATCCAGGCCTTAATATCCTGTCCTTCGATAACAAGACAGCTTTCTAGCTAATCTCGTTCTGGTGCGGAACTCTGCTCAGTTTCCCCTCTCGGCCCCTCAGCTCCTGATTCCTCTCCTTCCTTTTGATGTCTGGCTTCCTCGGTGTTGTCTGGGTTGACCTGGCTAAGTGGTCAGCCAGGAATTGGTCAGAGGTCGTTTTCACCATGTTGATGCAGTAAGGCTTCTATCCTTTGCAGGGAATCTGTGTGTGGCTTGCTGCGTACATTCGAAGTTCGGTCCCTTTCCAAGTCTTCCCAGTGTTTACTTTCTCTTAGGCCCTCTGGTGTCTCTCAGGTCTCACCCTTGCGAGGTCTGTGTAGATAGCCAGCATGCTCTCTGATCTTCCTGAGTGTGTACAAATCATTTCCTTTCAGCCTGGAGGATTTTTATTATTTCTTATAAGGATTATTGGGCACCACACTGAGGCCTGCTATTTTATTCTCTGGTTCTCTTTGTTATATTTCTTGCTTGTCTGCCATTTAGTTCCTTGCCTCAACCAGGATAATAATCTCAGGCTATCTTTGACATGAATCTTTCTCATTTATTTGCCGCCAAGATTACTACGATGTCCAGAGAATTGTTTTATTATGAGTGTGCATGTGTTTTGTACAGTACTCCCAATCAAATCAGCAAAGCTGATGGTTTCCATGTCTTGTCTTGCTCTAAGTGAACCGATCATGTCATTGGAGCTAGAGACAGGGATGGGATCAGCCCGGGACAACATCGGCTGTCTCCCATAGTTCTCAAGTATATGTTTGCCTTATATGTTTGATGATTGCTCCAAAGTTCTCATATTGTCCTTCCAACATTTTCCCCAATTCACTCTTGAGGAAAGGATTAATTAGCTGAATTTCTCACCAACATTCCAGAGGTCCCTGCCTGTGTCCACATTTCAATCATCTTTGACTCTATCAAAATTCTGTAGCCCCAATACCCTGCCTTGTCCTTTGGAAGCAGGAAGTAGGTAAGGAATCTTCCCATTTGTGTGGCACAGGGAAACCCAGTTCCCATGTGAGGTATAAACGTTGTGCATCTTTTAGAAATGTCCATTTTGCTTGAAGATTTGGAGTGAAGAATTAAGTAGGTGGCAAATAACTTAAGAAGTATTATTTTCAAATTAAAAAGAGGGGAACACAAAAATTACTTAATTTTAAAGATGAAACTGTAAGACTTCAGATAAATTTTATACCTAATGATGGCACTTCGGCAGTAACTATACAGGTAGAACTTCATTCTCAGGAGCATTTTCATTGGAAAGTTATAGAAATGCTATAAAGATTAGGTTTAAAACAGTTAATAAAAGATCACATGGATTTTATGCTAAAAAGCCTTAGGATTTATTAAACTTAAAAAAAGATCATTTTGCAATAATAGAAATGCTAAACCTAGTTGAGCCTCAGTCATTGAAAAGAATTTTGAATTCTCAATGCAGGTATCTTTTTGTATTTGAAAAGAATTCCACATTGAGTGAGTAGATGGCCTGCAGTCAAAAATCAGTGGAATGGGGGCCCAATTTCTGCATAGTCATTTTGTGTGGGGCATAAAGTTTTGTTCAGTGGTGCTGTGGATCAAACCCATGGCTTTGCCCATGCTAGGCAAGTGCTCCACCCTTCAGCTACATCCCTGCACAAAATTTTTGAAAACTCAATGTCAATGCTTTGTTTGTGAGTCGGGGGGGGGGTTAGTCTCTGTTTCCTTAAGCCATAGTTGTACTTTTCCTTAGTCCTTCAAACTGGGCAACCTCACGAGTTTAGATTTCTTGCTCATCTCCCCAAATCATTTGAATTTTCAACGCTTGAATTGCTGGAACTCTAGATGAGGGCTGGGGTGAATAAGGGACAGAAACTACAATCTTTGTTTGCAGAAAAAGTGGCCAGTGGGGCATGGGTGGAACTGTTGAGTGGCTGGAAATGGGATGGATTAGGCAAGGACATTGTGGTTGTGGACGAGATTGCTAATCATACAAGATCAGAGCTAACACACCATCAGGACCGGAAGCCTAAAACTGAACAAGTGTTTGAGAGCTGTGAATGAATGTCATTGTCATTGTCATTACAACTCCTATGACTGAGCTCCTGGCCTGCTCCAGGCTCACTGCCAGGTGCTCCCAGGCCCCACCACACTCCAGAAAGCAGGACAAGCCCAGGTCATGGCAGAGTAGAGTGGAGTTGAGTGTGTGAGTCCCAAAGGGAAGGGCAGGGGAGACGGAGAGTGCGGGCTGAGTCTTTATCCCTCGCACACCCCAGTCTTCTCTGCTATCTGAGTAGAAGGGGAAATGACCTAGTTTGCACCATGATTTCACAGAATTTTGGCTCTTAGACCTGAAAGGATCCTTACTAGGCTCTCGGGTCTAGCCTCCAATTTCACCATAGGAAGATACTGTTATCCTCAGTCCCACGAGTGGCTGAGGCCAGAAAGAGCCCAGAGACTTAGGATGTTAGTGCTCTAAGGAACCTCCGGGCTCATCCAGTTCCTCTCGTGCTTCACAGACAAAGGAACTGTTCGCAGCAGAGGGGTCATCTAAGGAGAGAGGAGAGCAGAGGAGAGGAGAGCCAAAACTAGAAGCCAAGCCAAGGCCATTTACTGCACACCAGGAGCCCTGGGCCATCTCTCACAGAGTTGCCTCACCTAGTGGATCCGTCCGATTTGCATATTTCTCTTTGGGCTCCACAAATGTCCACTCCGAATTGAAGGGGAATCTATAGAAAATCAGTCTTTGGGGCTCTCTTTCTCCCTCTGCTGGTTCTCAAGGCTGAGTCCCTGAAGCTGGCACAGATATTTGGGAGAAGAAATGACTTCAATAAAATGGAGGCATGCATGTGGGTTGCGTTAGAAACAAGACAGGAAGCTGCAGCTTTTCTTAAAGAGGCAAAACCAATCCAAAGGAATTGTGAGGAAAAAAAATACATTAAAAAAATATAGATATATGTCTCTATCCCTACCTGCCTTCCTTGGTTTCTCTTGACTACATACAATGGCAAAACAAAAATGGAAAACTTGAAAAAAGAGTTGACAGCATTTCTGTGATTCAGCTCGCAGTTTGCTGTGGTATCCAGGGAGACAGCTTCTCACGTACATTAGCATAATGTGAAATGGCAGCTAGAACCAGAATTTACTGTCTAAGCAACTCAGCCTGAGCAGCCGTTGACGACAATGCAATTTAAAGGAAATCCAAATATTGGGCTTAAGTGACTGATACAGCCCTGGAAGTGCTTCATTTTAAACATATGGGGTCCAGTGTATTCCCTCAATTTTACTCGGCATTCTTGGGGCAGTTGGTTGGGATTCAAGGTTAACAAAAGAAGATGATATGGCTAGTTCAGATCCAATATTGCTTTCAGTCAGCCTCAGCTCACTCCAGTCCTATTATCACCAAAGTACATTTTCTTCCTCTCTCGCTATTTTTGAGATTTTTCCATTTTCATTGGTGCCCAGATGCTGACATTTCTTCTTCCTGCATTTTCTCCGTGAATCTTGACTCGCGCATGTACCTCCTTCCTTTCCAGATACCTGGCCACTCAGTCATAGCAGATAGCAGCGCAGCCTTCAAAAGGAGCCTTGTTTCTAAGCAGAGGGGCCCAGCGAGCCTGAGGAAGGTGTTCTCATGGGAGCGGGGTAATGATTCCTGAAGGGTTGGGGTGGTGGTATAGATCCCCCTCTTTCTGGTCTCTGGCTCCCCTTTCCTTCCTCTCTATATAATTTCCTCTCTTGGTTTGAGGATCAGACTCAGCGGATTGCAGCTGTAATATTTTCCAGGCAGATGAGACACTTGGGCACAAGTGGCAGTTTCTCAGGTGTAGTCTTCCACATGATACCCCTTCCATCTCCCACCTGCTGTGACTGTGCCAGACGTAAACATCCCAAGTGATCCCGAGGCAGGACCTTTCCTCTGTTATGCATGGAGGTTAGAGCACAGGAAGGGGTGCAGGAGGGGAAGGTCCATCTCTGTGTGCACATTAATCCAGGGATGCCAGTCATCCAGATGCCACAAGCACATGCATGTGGTTGCAGAGTTAACAAGTTTAGGCCTTGAGGTTTGCTGTATGACAACAAGGAATGGTCCAAAGATGTGGTTGTCTGGTTTCCTAGAGGCTGCCGTGGTATCCACTGGACCCTGGCTGCCCGTCCGCAGGCATCGTCCCAGCATCCTCTGCAATGTTAGAGGAGCAGCCCACAAGACTGTCTTCCCCTCTGATACTAATTATAAGCTCAAGGCTCCCCGGGACCACTCTTACTTTCCATAATTCCCTTGAAGAACTCACATGATGCACGGAAGCACTGGGCACTGTTCACTACAGTTAAAAAACACAGATGAACTCAGCCAAGGGAAGAGATGCAGGTCCAGGAGAGTTCCAAATGTGGGTCGTCCTGTTTTCTCTTCCCCAGGAGTCATGGGAAGCCATACTTTGTTGGCATCAGTATATGACAGTGTGTACAGAGTATTGCCAACTCAAGTCACGGAGTCCAGATCTCTGGGGAAGCTCTGCTATGTAGGCAGGATTGGCTCCGTCTCTAGCCAGTTCAGAGATTAAACTAACGTGGCAAGATCCAAAGCCCCCACTTTAAGTCACATAGTATAACAGCATAGCATGTTATACTATGCTGCATGATCCAGCAACCCCAAGCAAACAAAGACCTTTGAGAGTTGCTTCCTTCCAGCATCTTAGAGGCAACTTTCTGGAGACCTAAGGCTGAAGCCGGATTCTCTCTGGGCAAAGTTAATTCTTTACTACACAGCCTCTCTTTGAGCATCTGTGTCTTCCTTAGGGCCTCCCATGCCAGCTGCAGACGTGTGCTTAGTGAAGGCAGTGTTCTGGAGTTGTACGAGGCAGTTGGTAGAGTGGAGGTGGAGGTGAGAGAACCACAAAAGAGAGAGGTGGTGGTGTGAGGAGAAAACTGTAGTTGGCAAGGAAGGGGATCTGCTGTGAAGAAGTGTACCAAGATGTAATGTATGAATGCATTGGGAGACAGAAAACCCAATGAATTTCTTGGTGAGTGAAATATTGTCTTAGGTTGTGAGTTGTTCTTTCATTTTGTCCACTGGGTGAGTGTTAAACCAAGGATAGCGATATCATAACCTTCAAGACTGAAAGCTAGTTTTGCCATAAGGCAAGATGAATTGGGGTTCATGAATTAGGTTAGAAATAACTTGCTCCGGAGTTAAGGGAATTAAGGGAAGATCTGTGTACATCTGTAGAGAAGGCCCTAGAGATATCAGGGGGCGTGGGATGAAATAGGCTAGGTGTTGTAAGCATGTCAATAGTAATGACCATAATAATTATAAATAATAATGGCTACTATTTGTAGAGTTCTTACAAGTGCCAAGCACTCTTAAATTATTTACCAACATTATCACATTTAATTATATGAATATCATTAATGGGGGAGGTATTATTAGCTGAGTTCGACAAATTGGAAAATTGAGCCTCAGAGCGGTCCAATAATCAGCATAAAGATTCAAAGGTGACCAACAGGATTCAAATTCAGTCTTTCTGACCTCAGAGTCTGTACTTTGCTTGTTGTGAGTCTTGGTGGGCACAGTGGTGGAGAGCTACATCTGGTTTATTGGTTTAGTATTTTGTGTGTTCTTCCAAAAGTGACTCCAAAAGATTGTGTTTCTGCTAAGCCTTATGCCGTGTGCACCCAGACCCTCAGATTTTGACATGAAAGGCTTTGAAAGGGCTGTGAAGATGGGGTGGTATGGGGAGGGCTGAGTTTCCTGGCTTCATGATAGCATGTGGATCTAACCTCAGAGCATTCACTAGTTCACAGGGCAGGGTTGCACATTCAGACCTGTTCTGCATTGAGAAGGAGATGGTTTATTTGCTCCTGAGCAAAGGGATCTTGATGGAGTGGGATTTTCAAGTTAGGAATATAAAAGGGAGGTAGGAACAGAGAGTGTTAGAATTCTCTGGGCCTACAGTCCCTGAAGGTGAGAAAGGACCCTGTCTTACTTACTTTTTGCTGAGACAAAATACCCACCACCCAAAGTTAAAGGAGGAAAGGTTTATTGAAGCTCAGTTTGTAGAGGGTTCAGTTTGTGGTTGGCTGGCTCCAAGGCAGGGTGGCATGGCAGAAGGGCATCACAGAGGAGAAATAGTTCATGGTGGGCAGAAGGCAGCAAAGTAGCAAAGCAGCAGCAGCAGCAGCAGCAGTTAAAAAACACAGATGAACTCAGCCAAGGGAAGAGATGCATAGGGCAGATCCAGCGTTCTCCTTTTTATCCCTTCCAGGCTATCTGCCCTTTTGGTGGTGACACCCACTCCCAGGGTGGGTCTGCCCCTTTTCCACACCCAGAACTATGTCAAACCAATCAGTGGACTAATTTAGTAACCACACACTCTTAATCCCAGCATGAGACACCCTAGATCCAGCCACCTCTCAAAAGCCCCACCTATGACTATATCAGGCTTTGAGGGGACATCTAGGCCAAGCCATAACAGGGGGCTTGTTTATTTTTCTAGCTCCAGCATCTAGCTGTATGGTGAATGTTTAATGAACGTTTGCTGAATTAGTGAACAAGTAGGTACCTAGGGCGTTTCACTTCTGGGATTGGCCTGAGTGAAGACTGAAGAAACTTGCGCAGCTTTTCTACTACTGTATACATTTTCAAAAGACTCCCAAATACTTTCAGAATAATACTTGGTATTTTTGTGGCATTTTATGGTTTTAAGATATTTTCATCTCAGACATTATCATGTCTCCCAAAGGCTTTCTTAAATTCCTTAAGTAAAACACTGAAACTTGAAGCCCCAAAGTGTCCTCTAGCCTTGAGCAGCCCCCAGTCATGGTATGACTTGCTTGGATTTTCCGCCAGCAAGGAGGATTGTCTCATTCATCTTCCCAGTGTCCTGTGGCCTGTGGCCTCCTGTAGCTCTGCACTTAGTGACCACTTTCCTTGCCAGCAGGAGGCACATCTGAGGGTGGCCCCCTCACCCCTTCCAGGGGTGACCCTGGAAGGTTGAGTAGAGAGAGGGGTTTTGTTTCTGGTGTCCATGAATTCTCTGTTCAAAACTGACAATCCTGAGTGTACTTCTTTCTCCGCAAATGTTGTATACCTGGAACTGTGTCCATGAAAACCTTGTGTCCACGGAGTATTCTGGTGGGTTCAGCTCGTCATACTTCTGTCTTGGAGGAGCAACTACAGGGAAATTCCTGCTGGTCTGCCTTGCTCAAGGAAGGCTGGGTTAACTTCCTGGCGAATGAGGGGCCACATTTGGAGAGCCAGAGGAGACACAGGGCTCCTCTGCAAGTCCTTGTTGCAGGAACACAGGGCTGAAGATAAATTGGATAGAATGAAGACATTACAAAGCGCTTATTATTTACAACAACACAATTTTCAGAAATTTTGTACTTTTGTTCATTGATGATGAAAGTTGTCAATTATGTGGGGAATTCTGTCTGCAAACTGAGATAGGAGAGGAGACACAGACTCGAGTTAGGGATCACTTCCAAGTCCTCACCTTAAGGTGGAGTTTTCTGAAAGTCCGGCTAGCCTGGGCTCTTTCTTTTCTGGATCTGTCCCCAAACGCACATGGCTGCCTTTCATTTTGCCGAAGTCAGGCCATGCTCCCAGGAGCTCCATCCTTAGCCCGGTACCCCAGGTATGTCACCTGTCTGTTCTTACTACCTGAATTGGAGAGTAGCCAGCGGGAGGGATGTGAACAGTCCTCCCATACAGCTGGTCTGGGGTCAAAACAAAGTCAACCCAGGGCAGGGCAGCCAAGAAGGGCAACTCTGGAACGTCTCTTGGCCTTTTCTTTTGGTCCCTGTCTTCCCAACAAAGGCAAATGATTTATTAAATTTATTCACACTAAAGTAGTAGGGACCTGAGCTATTTCTACCTATAATATAGCTTTTTTTTTTTTCTGGTACTGGGGATTGAGCCTTATTATTATTTTTTACATTTTGAGACAGGGTCTCTCTAAGTCACTACGTTGATCAGGCTGAACTCGAACTTGTGATCCTCTTGCCTCAGCCTTCCAGAGTGCTGGTAGCTTTTGCTTGTTAGAAGGTGACTGAAAAGAAGATAATGCTGAACTCAAAACAAGGATCAGCCCACGGTGGGTTTGTTCTTTGCAATGCAGAAGACATTCGAGGTGAACCCCGTTAGCCCCTTCCATCCTCTGCTCCCCTTGACCTCTTTCTTCCACATTAGCTTGACTCTGGCTTTGCCCCCACATTCTCCGGGGCCCAGCATAGGAAGAGGGCATCACCAGTTATATTCTGACTTTGAGCATCAGGCTGAGAGCCGAGCCCATCTGCAGAGACCCTGGAGATGTTACTGAGCCCAGAGGTGGGCCTTCTGTGCCATCGGCCTCGTTGGCACTGTCTGGTGATTCTTTGGGCTTTGCCAGCGTCCTTGCTCCAGCGTTTGGATATCATTATATTTAATTCATGGTATATCCTTGGCTGGATCGAGTCTTTCTGTAAGAGCCACTGTTGGCTTTACTGGCCTGACTGTCTACTCCTCATCCTGTAGTTGGGGAGTAAAGGAGGTACCAGGCTGATGACCATTTCCTCTGCAGACCTAGCTGGTGCCAACACTTAGCTTGATGAGTCCTCTCCAAGTTCATCCTAAAAGCCAGTGGTGCCCCTGCTAAGGAGCGAGAGGCTGATTTTTCACCCCCTCTGGCACTATCTCCCGTGCCTCTCTCTTGATGTAAATCTCTTGGCCCTTATTTCTCCCTTGCCACCAATGTAAAATGCAGACTGTCAGACACTTACGGTAGGTGTTTTTCCCAGGTACTGCTGGCTTTATGTCTTTTGATTAGGGCACCATGGGGCCTGAAGTACTGTACGAATCATGTGCCCTTAGAATCTAGTGGCAAAAGCAAAGACCACTGGGGAAATACCTAGTTCAGCCTCTAGTCTTTGTACGGGCAATCTGCAGGTCTGCCTGCTTCAAACCCGATGCTCAGTGTATGGTTGTGGGAGAATGAGACCTTGCACAGTAGGAAGCTCACATTCAGGGATTCTCTCAGGGAAGGTTCTGTTTGGATCCTGAAGATTCGTACAGTTTAGCAACAGATGCATGCAACCACTTTTTCACATCATGCCTGTTCGATCAATGTGTTCACCAAGAGTTGTCTCACTACTTTCAATGTTTCTGTTGCTGTTATTGCCAATCTTGCTCGAAGCATCATTTCTAATTAAAATAGAGACTTTTGGGAAAACACTGTGTGAGTCAATACTGCTTAATCAAAATGATGCAAAGAAAAAGAAATTCTCATTAGAAGAAACCGAAGCCACAGTTCACACCCGCCTTCACTGCTGGATGTTAGTACGTCATTAGGTCTTGAGTGCCTTACTCAGTGCAAGTGTGGAAGATGCTTCCGGGGATCAGCCCAAGTCCCCGACCCTGAGATTTCCTGAGCTTCCTGTTTATCTCCATTTCTGCTGTACTCCCAATCTCCCCTGCTCCCCACCTGCCGGCCGTTCCTCTCGGCCACCTGGGCCTTCAGTGACTGGGGCTTCCCGAGGGGAAGGGTGGTAGGGTGCCATCCCGAAGTGTTTCCCTGCGGGGTTCTTCCAGGGGACCTGTTGGCTTACAGAGTGGAATGGGGTAGGATGTGGGCAAATTGACTGCGTGGATCACCGTCGTGGTGAGGTGGCCCCAGCGCCCAGGAAGATCTGCCGGTGTTGACTGTGACCTCTTTTCCTGCATCACTCCTTTACATTCACTTTCCTGACAGGCACCACGGAGCTGTATGACCCATTTCCTCTCTGCCCACGCGTTGCTGTTGTAGAACGAGGCCCTTTCTCACTGAGCTCGGCTCCAGCGTAGAGCTCAATCCACAGGTTGTATGTGCTCGTGCAAGTAGGACAATAGTTCACGTTGACTGAGGACTGCCCACAGTTTGAAGCGTGGCACTGCTAAGTGCTTCCCTTGCATCGTCTCCGCCCCTCTTCACAGCAATCCTGTGAACTAGGTTTCTCTAGTAGCTCACTTTACAGTGAGAAAGTAGAGGCTCAGAGAGGTGAAGCGACTTGCCCAAGGCCACGCAGCTTCTAAGTGTCATTACTTAAACTTGCTTTTCCACCGTGCAGACTGCTCTGTTGTGCCTTGCTTTCTTGTCCTCGTACACACGATCCTCTTGCTTGGGCCTCCTGTTCTCCATGCTTCAGGCGCAGTTCAGGTCCCATCCCTTCGGTGGATACCCCAGGCGCAAGCGAGCTCTTTCTTGAGCTCTTAGGTCATGGAGCTCACACTACTGAGCCCTCGCTGCCTCGTGCCACAGTCGTGTTCATGTCTCTGCTCCCCAGTCGCAGGGCACGATTCCAGAGGCCAACTCCTAATGTGTTTTTCATCTCCGCAGCATAATTCCGGGAATTCTCTTCAGGAAGGTTGTGTTTGGATCCTGAAGATGCATGTAGTTAGCAGCAGTGTATGTTAAACAGATCCAGGCTGTTGATGATGTTACTTTAAATTCCGGCCATTCGCTGTTAAAGCAGGACTGCATCTCAACTGGATTGATGTTGTGGAAAGCAATTTGAGGACTTTACTAACATAATTCACTTTTCCAATCTGTCTTTATTTAATAAGTGATTTTGTTATAAAACAAGGAATGATTTGTGGCTATTTCCAGGAGATGATCTATTAAAACAAGAAAAACGGTTTAAACGTGCTAAAGTCAAATCTCTGCATAACATCCAGTGTGAACGGTGCTGTTTTGCTGAGACCTAACTTTTGGTTCTTTCTGCCAGAGTTCTTTTCTGGTTCTAAATGTGATTTTCAAGGAAGATACTGCAGCTTGTAGTTCATCCACAATAGAAAACAGTATGGAGATTCCTCAAAAAGTTAAACTACAGCTACCATAGGAACCAGGAATCCTGCTTCTGCTTATATATCCAAAGGGAATAAAATCAGTGTTTCAGAGAGACAGCTGCACACCCATGTTCCCTGTGGCCTTACAATCGCCAATATATGGAAACAACCTGGGTGTCCTCCAGGGAGTGAGTGGATAAAGAAAACACAGAGTATTATTCAGCCATGAAAACAAGAAAAGTCTGCTATTCCTGACAGTACGGATGAAACCGGAAGGCCCTATGCCAAGTGAAGTAAGCCAGATACAAAAATGCAAATACTGCATAAGCCTACTCATATGTGGAATCTAAAAAAAGTCAAACTCATAGAAGCGGAGGGTAGAACAGTGGTTGCTGGAAGTGGGAGAAATGGGGAGATGCTGATCAAAGGGTACAGAATTTTGTGATATGATGGGTAAGTTCTGGCTATCTAATGTATAGCATGGGTGGCAATGGATATGTTAATGTGATTGTGATAATAATTACTCACTGAACACATTTATCAAGCTAGCACACTGTACATCTTGCATATATACAATCTCTGTGAATTATCTATAAAAAAACATTTACTATAGATACAACAGTTTGAAGCCCTCGGGGTCCTTAGGATATAAGTGAATGAGAAATTGAGGCATTTTTGCAGATGCATTAAGACACTAGTAGGTTAAAGACTGACCTAAAATATGATTTAAAAACCCAAACAAAACAATCTACAAACAATAGAGCAGCGATTATTAGCCCTTGACACAGATCCTACTTCAGCAAATTGAGCAGTGATTGTGACTGCAGAGTGAGTTTGCTTTCAGTCCCTCATTAGGCTCCCATTAAGGGCAGGCAGACAGGTCTGCCAGATTTCCTATGCCCGGTTCTGTCCTGGGACCTGTGCGGGGTCCCAGGAAGCCCATCTAAGCACTATGCCTCCTCTCCCAAGGGAAGATGAGTTCAAAGCAGTGGGTGAATAAGTAAAGGTGCACGTGGCTAAGTTTTTACTGATACATGCAGCAGAGTATCCAGATTATTCTTTTCGTAATGAAATATCGAAAAGTTGTGTAGTTTGCCATGAAACACCCCACTGGTCTGCAGGAGCTTGAGATGAAGAGGGTCTGATGTCCCCCTGCTTCTATGAAACACTGATTGGTGAGAATCATCTGAACTGTAGGAGGAAGACGGGAGCAATACCATCAGCCTCCACAGGGGGCGCCACAGGTGGGTGGTCTTGGGGAGCTGGTAATACAGATGAGTGCAGACTTTTGGTGGTTCCACGTGATTCTTTGATTTTATGATGGTTGAAAAGTGTACCCATAGAGCCATTCTGTTTTTCACTGTCGGCGCAGTTTTTGATACATTACATGAGCTATCCAACATTTTATTATAAAATAGGCTTCGTGTTAGATGATTTTGTCCAAATGTAGACTAATGTGTTTGGAGCGTGTATAAATTAGAACCTAAGCGAGGATGTTTGGCAGGTTGGGTGTACTAAATGCGTTTTCCACTTACAGTATTTCCAGCTTCTGACGAGTTTGTCGGGGAGCGTCTGTAGTGTGTACTTCTCTGCCAGCTCAGTTCTCCTTGGCCGTGATGTGAGTAGCTCAGTCAGGGTCATTTCCAGATACACCAATCTATGGTTTCTTTAGTTCACTATCAGGTTTATGGAAAACTGCGATATGCAGAGTCCAGGGAAAGTGCTCCTTGGCTCCATAGTTGTGCGTTGTACAGGGTTCATTGTCACTCGGTCAGTGACAGTATCTTCAGGGCCATTGGCTGGTGTGGAGAAACAGAAGCACTGCAGGGAACAATTACTTGTGATGGTCCAGAGGCTTCCCCTCTGCAATGGATGTGTTCACGGGTAGTTGCATTTTAACTGCGTCTGGGCACATCAAATCATATTTTAAATACACTAAAGGGGTCTTTTATAAAAATAAACTCTATGACAAATCCTTTTATAGAGAGAATCCCATGTTTAAAGTGAATGATTCTTCCTCTGTTTTGGCTAAGTGAGCGTTCACCCAAGTGGCTGGGTATTTTTCTTGCATGTGGGCTGTATGGAGAGGCAGAGGGAATGTGGGGGAAACGCAATGAGTATGAGGGACAGTGATGGGGCTGAGGAGGGGGGTTACCTAGTGACGGCAGTGTGTGCCCAACTGCGGGCCGGCTGTCTTGGAGGCATCCAGCAAGTTCCCAGGAGATAAGGAAGAGTCTGTGCTGCGGTCTGTGGATAGGAAGGTGGTTGGCACCGGTCTTCACATCTAGGCCCAGGGACACAGGTATGATTCTTCAAAAGTCAAGTGTTCTGAGAAGAGAGATATTAGGATAAAAATGGAGCACAATGAGCCAACACATACCTATAGAATACCTGCTGAATGTCACCATGCTGAACACTTACACTTATTCCCACTATAAAAGCATATAAGACGCCACCTGCAGAACCTTATAATCCAGTTGGAGAGATAAGAAAGGCAGCTGGGAAGGGTTACATAAGAAGGGAAGACACTGATTTTGCTGACTGACAACAAGCAATACAACAGCACTAAGTGTTGAAGCACTGTTCTTGGATTTGAAATACCAATGACCAGGTTTAGAACAGGGGACATCTGAGAAAGGCAGTCGACTGCAGTGTCCTAGGAGTTGGTGGTGCAAATTGGCTTGCAGAGAGCAAAGACAAACAACCTCAAGCTCAGAATCGAGGCTGGGGGCCCTGGGCAGGAGGGCCAAGTGGCTGTGACATTCTGCACAGCTGAGCCCACGTGGTGTGTGGCACTCATTTCTGGGTGTGACACTTCCAAGAGACATACTCATTTACTCACCCTTTTATCAGTTATACAATTAATGGGTTTCATTTTGGCAGATTTGTACATACATATACTTTGATCATTTTCACTCCCCCCTCTTTTTTTTTTTTGGTCGTCCTGGGGATCAAACCCTGGGCCTTGTGTATGCTGGGTGAGCTCTCTCCCTTGCACCAGTGGCTGAGCCATATCCCTTTAGGAGGGATGTTCAAAGATTGCAGTGCCTCTTTAGGGCATGGCCGGGGAAGTGCAGGGTCTAGAAATCATGCCAAGTGAGGAATACTCCCTCCACCCATTCTTCAGCAAACATGGCCCAGTATTTTCACTGTAATGGGTGCAGCTGAATGTATTAGGGATCCAGACAGAAGCTCACTGTCCGTGAAGAAACTCCATGTGGGTGGTCCAGTGAGCCTGGACAAGAAGACCTGAGGGAGAAATTTAAGAACAACTATGTAACAGGAAAGTCCTAAAGGGTAAAATATGGACCCAAAAGTATGTGTTAGACATTAGGGGAGGCAGACTTGCACCCAAGTAAGGAAAAACCTTTACCACAGTTAGAGCGAGTGGAGGCTTTAGCTTCTTGTCTATGCAACAGCCTGGCAATGAGAATGAAATGAAATGAAATGGGAGAAAAGCACACACAAGCCCTTCGTCACCTTAACTGTTCTTGGCAAGCAAGGACAGCTGGAGTGAGGCCCGACAAAATGGATGCTTCTTGCAGGCCGGTCCCTGCCTCTGCCTAGTTGTGGTCCCACCAGAGAAGGGCCAAGGTCAAGGGCTCAGAATTGCTCCACGGTAGCCCATAGCTGGTCTGTGAGGAACTCTCCCCTGGTCCAAACCAAAATGAAAAGAATAAATAGAAGGAGGAGAGCAGGAAGTGGCAATGGAGTCAACCTTAAAATCAGTCTATCAGGTGGTTTCCAGTTTTCTTCCCTATGAGAATATTCTGTGATGGGATGGTGTTAAGTGATTCAGTTGTATTTTAAAAATGATGTTACTTATTGGAAGAAGATGCTGGTGCTCACTCTTTCACAGGATTTTATAGGCTGCAAAGTTTAAGAAATTGGGAAACACTGTGCAATTATCTTTCTGACTTGAAGGCTGTCTTGGGTTGGAAATAAGAGTTTGATGTGTGGTAGGAAGAGCAAACGCTGTGGAAGTTCATGGATGGGAGAGATGGCCAGTTCCATCTTGGACAATAGGAAGTGTCCCTTACTGGGTGGCCTCTGATGAGCTGGCCTGGAGGTTATGCACTCCAGGGACAGGGAGTGTAGTTAGGGGGACTCAGTGAGTCCCGAGTCCGATATCGTGACCAACCTCCGAAATACCAGGGGTGTGTCAGGAGAGGCTGCAGTGACCAGATAGCATGGCACTCCTCCTTGGGTGGCCCCCTCTGTGGCCTTCGGAGAATCCGATTGCAGGCCTCCCTGGATTTGTGCCCATCTGACTCCTTTCTGGGATCCTGGGAGATGAAACCCTGGAACTAACTGCATTTTAAGGTGGGCGAGCTTGAGTTAATACACAAGACTCTTGGTTGCAAGTGACAGAAACCCAACTTGGCAACTCGGTCAGTCACAGGATCACTTCCCAGGGTGTAGGAGGGGGATCAGGGGCCTTGCCCACAGCCATCCTCCCTGCAGGAGCCCTTACCCTCTGGGGCCCCACACCTTTTCCACTGTACCCAGCACTCAGAGGGGCAGTGCATACACTGGGGTGGGCCACCAGGAGAAGGAGAAGGCAGGGAACCTCCCAATTGGGAGGGGAGTAAGAGTTGGTCTGACCGGACAGTCAATGTCCAGCATTCTGTGTTTGGGAGCGTTCCCTGTCTGAGCTGTGTTAATATTGTGGACTCCCCACTGGATCAGGCCAGTAATTAAAGCTTTTTTTTTTTTTTTTTTTTTCATTAATGAGCTGACAGAAACAAGACAGGCTGTTGCTGACACGAGCAGGTCAGGGGCAGGGCTGTGTCTCTGGGGCACAGCTCCCAAAACTCCATTTCCTGGGGCAGCTTTCCTGAGCCTGCAGTGGCTTTCCAGAAGCATGCATTATTTAAAAAAAAAAAAAAGCAATAAATAAATGAATAATGACACTCCTTTCTCCCAGCAGAGGTTTGGACTCCATGGGGCTGAGTGGGACCTGGAATTTACATCTGTGTTTGGCCTCCTGGGCCTCAGGTGGTCTGCTGGGGAGGAAGTGCATGTTGCTAGGTGTTTTTCTGTTCTGCTGCCCAGCACTCTAGTCTTCCCTTCAGGTTGTCTCTAACTTGAAAACCAATAGCTAAATGCACAAAGCAAACTATTTCCAGGCATCGCGGAGTGAATGCTTTTGCAGAGGGCAGCACAATCCTTTGATAAAAAGGCCTTTTTTGTTCACTCTCCACCCGCTCCTGGGGAGGGGATACCGGGGTTTGTCAAAACTCGGAGAAGGCCTTTCTTTTGGGATTCAGGGCGCCTTGTTACTGCGGGAGCCTGTGATAACTTCAGCTATTAGTATTACTTTATTTTAAGTCTCAGTTTTAAAATAGCTGCAGGGCTGCACCTGGAATAAAAATGAATTAAAAAGAAAATCACTGAGTGGAATTTAAATAGCGCCTGAGGGATGGGCTTGTTCTTCTGGTGCCATCAGTTAGAGACACGAGGTTTTTTCCTCCTGAAACCCCCGTGGAGCTACTCACGTGAGCAGATGCAGGGGTTTTTGTCATCTTTTCTTCTCTGGGGTTTAGAAATTTCTTTGTGAAGGGGTATTTGCTTGGCTTCTCTAGTCACTGTAGCAAGTGTCTGGTTGAGAACCGAGCTGCTGAGAGGAGCCTGGGACTGCAGGGCGCCATGCTGGGGACACAGAGTCCAGTGTGACCCAGACCCTGGGACTCTGCCCATTGTGAAGGTGGATAAGCAAAGGCACTTGGTTATGTGGGGTTCCAGGGTGTGCTGTGTGCTAGGGAGCCGCTTACTGATCCTGAAGAGTCACCTTGGACCCTATAGATCTGCCAGTGGGTGAGGGACAGAGACATTTCTGACCAAGGGACCTGTTTGTGTGCGCAGGAGGATGCAGCACCACACACGGGCAGGTGCATGAAGACTGCATGGGAAAGTCTGCAGGGTTGATGAGGAACCCTTTCTGACAGCAATGGCACAGGTCTGGCTGACAGCGATAGAGGGTGGAACAAGGCCAGGGCACTTGGGATGAACAATGGATAGAAAGAAAAGATGTTTAGAAAGTCTAAGAAAACAAGCAACAGCAGCCACCTAGATGGAGTGGCCAGAGAAATGGGAGAAAGACCAGGGACCAAGGAGGGGAAAATTTTAAAAAGGAAACGGCTCAAAGGCCTGAAGACTAGACTGAGGTTTGCCAATTATGATGCCTCGGTAACTTTGCCCTTAAGGAGAGCAGTTGAAAGCACCCGCTGGGGACAGGAGAAAAAGATTTCCATGGTGCATGAGACTGGAGAGAGGGGAAGAAGCTCAAATATTACTCAACTGTGAAGAGTAAATTGCAGAATTAAACCACCTGCCTGCAGTCCATGCACTTTTTAAAAATCCTCTTTCCCATGATATTCCTGAAGGTGAAAGACAACTCTGAAGATGAAATGCCTGGTAAATCTGGAATAGAGCAGAATAATTGGGAAATTTGTTAATTATCACTCCATTAGCAATTCTGTTATGGAGTCCAAATAGTGGTTTACAACACCAATTTAAGCCGTATCGGATAAGAGGTATTGACTTAGCATGAGTCCCGGGAGAGGAATACTAGTGAAATTCAAACATACTTGTGAATGTAAATTCGAACCCATATAGGACTGTAATCAAGGCATAGCCTGTTAAGTCAGTGAACTCTTGAAAATTCACGAATGGCAGACAGCAAATAGTCTGAACATCTTCCCATTATTCATGCTTCCTTCCCAACTGCATGGAGACAAGCAAAGAGGAAAGGAGATGACTTTGAAGAACTCTAATAATAGGTATAATTTGTTAGATGCTTAGATGGTCCTGGACATTGTGCTGAATATAGCTCGTCTGTGCGTCCTACTCTGTGTAAGGGAGGACTGTTATTATCTTCATTTTGGTACTGGGGAGCTTGGAGGGCAAGTAAGTGGTCATGAAAGTGGTTCAGAGGGTGTCCTGAGCTCCGGGCACAGGCAGACCTGGCCGTGGCAGAAGAGCCGGGCTTAGGTTCAGCTCTTTCCTGCATCAGCAAAAGGTGGGGGTTGGTTCAAAGTGCTGCACATATGCTCTTTGGCTGTAAAATCCCACCAGCTTCTTCCTGCTGTGCTTGCATTTGCCCTGGCCCGAGGAGCCCCACAAATGTGTCCTAGGCCAAGATGAGCATGACCAGAGGGAATGCAGATAATCATAGCACGATCCCAAACTGGGGATGTAGAAGGTGAACTTCAGGACAGACAAGGCCCCTTGGGAGCTGTCTGCGTGGCCCTGGGAAGTGCACAGTGGGATGTGAGAGTCCCTTCCCTCAAAAATACGTCACCTTGTCTCCTGCACTGAGGGAAGCATCATTGCAAAGCAGGATGGACTTTGCTTTGCAATTAATTTTGTGAATGTTTAGAAATTTTTTTCTTGTAATTCACCTTTTAATTTATCTTTCACTTTTGATGTGTCTTATTGCAAAGCTAGATGCCTGACGTGTTTTTATTATTTCTGAAAACATTTTCTCTGAGATCAGAATGATCTTGATTGATGCTGGAAAATTCCTAGTGCTAGTTCCTCTTCCTAAGTGTGAAAGTCTTTATCTTGAATGTCCAAGAACCGTCCCAAATGTCAAGCTAAGAGGGACCTGACGGCAATATCTGATTATTGAAAAAATAGTAATTGTTGAAGTATTGAGGTTGGAATACAACTCAGCAGAAGCACTGTTTTGTTGGGCTGTATCCAGCTTCATTCAGCAGAGTTATATAATAATTATGGCTCCTTGGCTGCCATTGCTATTGCTTGAGGCTTAGTGTGCCCAGCACTGAGCTGTGCTTGTGCTTCTGCGAGGATAATCCTTGCCACAAGTGAGCAACACAGAGCTGTGAGGAGATGAGTGCCTCTGCCAAGGCTGTACGGTTAGTGGGGCTTAGCTGTTGGTAGTGAGTGTGGCAAACGGTTTGGGAGTTGAGCTCGTCTCCACAGTTGGAGATGTTCAGTTTCGTTCTAATGTTCTTTCTTAGATTTTTTTCCTGTGACTTTATCAAAACCCTCCTTAAGTTTACATTTTTAGGTTTACCATCTCTTCAAGTCATTAGTTTTGTGGTTATTATTACTCATGTCTTTCTAACTGCCCCTATTTGTTGGTTTTAAGATGTAAGAGATACCTCAGTCTGGTATTCTGGAATTTGGTTTACGAATTCCGTTCTTTTCTCTCCCAGACTTTTTGGAAACTGAAATGGTCTCATCCGAATGTGTTTATTTGTCTTGCAGACTCCTAATTTCTTTAACTCATCCTCAGGAAGGAGCCCTTTCCATCTTCTGATTATTTCAGTTGCCCTTCTCTAGACCTTTCTGATCATATTATCTTTACCAAGAATTGAGCATAAAAGTGGCATTTATCTTAGAATGTCATGGTCTTACTGCAAATTGTATTAGGATAGGATGATACAAGGCATGGTATGGGGTCAGCGAGGCTTGTTAGAACAGGGAATGACCACTAAATACCACTGTCTGTTCACGTACAATGTGAAGGGTAAATGATACACACATCGGTCATGAGGGCCTGGGCTGCTTGCTATTATCTCAAGAATGTCAAGGGCGACTGAACTCTGTGATTAAAGGAGGGATGTAACTGTAAGCAAGAATTCAGTCTGGAGACAAGTGAGTGGGGACAGCTCAGAGGGCAGAGTCCATGACGAATCCAGAAGAGGTGAGAATTCAAGAGCTTGTATTTTTAGGGGGCTGTCCATGAAATGAAAGTTCAAATTTGCCAGACTTAACAGTACATATAAAACCTCCTTTTCTACATCTTAAAAACTACGCACTTTATCTGGGTAACACTGGTTTTTTCACTAATGTCCTTTTCTTTTTTTTCTGTTTTAAGATCCAACCCAGGTTACCACAGTGCATTTAGAATGAGCCCATCTTGATCTTTGTATGTACCTTGTAATACGTGTCTTCCAGAGAACTTAGGTATAAGTTGGATTTCTGAAAAATCACATGACTTATGTAATAAACTTTAATGATAACTAACTATATATTATATTTTAGAATTACAGAACACATTTGTTATGGTTTGTGTCTAGATGTCCCCCCAAAGCCTCATGTGGTAAGAGATAGCTGGATCTAGAGTGTGGGCTGCCCTGAGGGCAGGTAGCCTAGATAGATACAGGAAGAAGCTTAACTAGCTGCTTGTTTGCATTGCTGATTTGCATACATTCCTTGCATTTTCCTCACTTTACTTTGCGGCCGGCTGCTGGGCTGCCACGCCAGCCCCACCGCCTCGGACCCAGCGGACTATAGACTGAAACCTCTGCAGACTGTGAGCTAATAAACCTTTCTTCCCCTAACTTTGGGTGTCGGGTATTCTGTCCCAACAACGAGAGAAAAGTAACTAAAACAACATTTAAATATATTTTCTCTTCATACTCTTAAATTATTGAGTATTAGCACAGAAAGAATGCTTAACAGTCATCAAAGCTTACAACCCTTTTGTTTCACAGAGGATGGTCCAAAAAAGTTACATGGCTTAGACAAGTTCACATCATTGTAGATATACAGCCAGGGGCCCATTTTTCTTCCTAGTCTAATGTTTCGCTAGTATATTATTCCCCAATCCCAACAATTGGAACACTTGTGAAATCCCTTTGCTTAGAGACTGTAGGATAATTTAGAAGAGCCATGTGCAGAGAATGATTGATGTGGTAGAGGTGACCTGGCTTTAGTGTTATTGGGAGACAAGGATGCTGGCTTCCCAAGACCTTCCCAACATGAGTCATGGCTGTCCATGTGAGCCTACCCAGCTGAGGGAGCACACACCGACGACCATTGGTACCCGCAGATGAGGGGACCCTGAGTCTCCTCAAGCAGCCCTGTTCAGACCAGCACACAGGACAATGACCCTGAGGCGCCACTCGAAAAAGTATAAAGTCCTCCAGACTGTATTGTCTTAGTACTTAGCTTGTCCTGTAATTGATCTGTGCTTCAGGTTGCTTAAAATAATCAGGCCAACACTGGAGGCTGAGAACACCTTGACAGTACCAGGATCCTTAATGCAATTTACTCAGATTTGAATTACAAATTGTTATAGGCATGGATTTAGAGGGATTCTTGGAGGTTACATGTTAGATCTGGCAGCAAAAAAAAAAAAAAAAAAAAGCTGTAATTTATACGTGTAACTAACCCCCCAAGATGACTGTAAACTGCTAGAATTGCAAACATGTACTAATAAAAGAGTCCTGGAAGTGTTTATCACAGTTACACACTGTCTCCCCTCTTAGGCTCCTCCGGAGAAGTTTCTTTTAGGTCTGCTCTCAGGAATTACTATACTTCTTGATTTCTTTCTTTCCTCCTTCCTTTCTCCCCTCCTCCATTAGCTTTCCCTTTTCTTTCTCCTTTTTGAGATTTCATAGATGGTGTAAAATGATCCATTGATCAAGTTTCTCTTCTGCTGTTGCCTGACTGAGTACTTAGAATCAAATTAGTTGTGGGTCTTTAGCAAATGAATAGAAACCAGTTTAACAAGTGGGTGGAACTCTATGTGGCACAATTTTTTTCTTTTTCTTTTGGTGCTGGGAATTGAACTCAGGGCCTTCTGCTTGCAAGGCAAACACTCTAACCACTGAGCTAAATCCCCAGCCCACAATTTCATTTTGGTCTTCATTCTTTTTTTCTTTCTTATACACTTGCAAACTGCCTTGTCTTGGATTTTGGGTGTCCCTTTAATCAACTTTCAATTTTTTTTTTTTGAAGGAGACTGGGCATAAATCACATTTGAGTTGCCTCTCCCTTTTTAAAATACAGAAATGAGGTTACATAGCACAATTTATGAGTCCCAGTGGCTTTTTGTAATCAACATATTCTCTCCTAAATACTCACAAGCCACTAGGTGAACAGTCAGTTCCATGGTGGGGATCAGCCTGGGGTTTGGAGGCTGTGCCTTCCTCCTCCTCCACCTGATTTGGACAAGGCTGCTCCTCTCGATCCCCTGGCTGCTCTTTGAAAATGTCCCCAGACAGGACCTGTAAGCCACTCTGTCAGCGCTGGGGCCAAGCTTTGTCAGGGCCTGAAGAGTTGAGCTCATTTAAGGAAGCCAACTGTTCTGTTATTATCTTTTCACTCTCTTGCGCTCCACTTACTTCTTTATGATGTTTATTTTACCTTCTTCCCTCTCAAGATCATTTTCCTGAGGAAAGGCAAACAAAACAGGAATTTTGCCTTCTTATGGCCATCTGTGAGCATTGAATTATCTTCCTCGAGCAGTGAATTCATCTTTCCTTGCTTGTTTCTCCTTCAACCTAGCTCAGAACTCCTTTTAACGTTGCGTATCCCCTTTTGAGCCCTCAGCCCTGCTGACTGATGATCCCCCTGGTCCCTGCTGCAGAGTGCCTGCCCCTGTGGTTGGGGCCCCCTCCCTACACTGGCACCTGTCCCTGCCACTCTTTAGCTCTGAGACAGCTGTCTAGGTGACCGTGTGGCCTCCCTTAGGTGACTCCCACTCTTTTACCTCTCTGGGATTGTGATTATTCTGCTGAAATTTTACCTCTTATCATCTTTCTTGGATGAATGGTTTACTTGTTGGACTATGCAGATGTGGCATTCTACCTCTTTTTCTCACCAATAATATCTTCATCTCATTTTTTCTAAAGTCCAGGTGCCTCTCCAGGACCTTGTGCCATCCTTTCTTCTTTGTTGGTTGCAGCTCTGGTTTTGCTTGCTGGCTCCTTACCTGGTGTCTGCGTAGATAAGCAGAGCTCTCCTGTCCAGAAAGAAAAGAGAAAAAGAGATTTAAAATGAAAGAAAAGAAAAAGGTTAAAAAAAAAGAAAAAAGGACCAGGACTCTCTTGATTGTCTTTTCCCCTCCAGCAACTGTCGTACTTCTTCCTTTCAAGTTTGCACCCATGGTCCTGGACGGTCTTGTCATCCGGTCGTTTGTTCCCTGCTCACTCTTTCCTTGGTCCTTTGCAGACTGACTTCTGGCCTCCTGAGGTCTTTGAAGCTAGGAGCTGCTGTGTGGTTCTTCCAAAGAGGATCCCGCCCTAGGGTCTGATGAAAGTGACCCCTGCCTGTGGGCTGGCCGACTTCGGCTCCTTCCTTACCTTGCAGGCTGCTCCAGTGCCGTGTCTTACCTGGCTACTGACCTAGCTGCTCATTCAACCTTTCAAGCTTCACCTCCCCCATCAAACTGACAGGTTCTTGTCCCTCTGGGCTAACAGCCTTGGCTCTCCTCCTAGTTTTGTTTTCGCTTCTTTCCCAATTAAGCTCAAGGCCTCTGCAATAACCCCAACCGATTCTTCTGACTGCCTAGCCCCAGGATTTTCCTTCTTGTGTGCACTCTCTCCTTGCACATATCAACTGCTCCTTGCTCAAAATCTCTAGCTACATTTATTGTATGCAGGACTAAGTTCAAAGTCTTTGCTTATAAAGTTTGGTTGTAAAACATGAGGCTTTGATGGCGTGGGGGAGAAAAGCAAAGGGGTTGAGGGCACGAGGCCCGAATCAGAGGGACTGGGTTCCAATCCTGGCCCTGCTGTCATCCAAGGGGCAGCTGCAGGTTCTATAGATCCACATCTGCGCTTCTGGATTTATTGAAGTAACTGTGAAATGCTCAGTTCGGTGTCGGATGGATACCATTACCTGACCTTTGGGAGCAGTCACAGAGCCTAGGCCACCTGGCTTGTGTTAAAAGAAGAACCCACGGATGCAGGGACTCCAGCCCGGGAAGAGCAGCCTGACCCCAGAGGGAACAGGATCAAGATGGAACCAGACAAGACGGAGGCTCACCTCTCCCGGGCTCCATTTGTCTGCTCCTTGCCCTAATCTGCTGCAGGCTGCCTCTTGCTTCTTTTGTTCTGGGAGCAGATGGTGTCCCCCAAGCTCCTGTGTTTCTGCACCCGTTGAGCAGCTGACCAGCGGAGAGTCCAGATTCCTGGGGGGACAGCAAAGGCTGTGTGGTTCAGGTTCAGCTTTTGCCACATGTTTACCCCAATCGGAACAGCTGTGTGTGGGCGTGGAGGAGGGGCAGCGGGTGCCTTAGAACAAATGTGGTTGCGGTGCCAGACTCTGAGAGGGCAGGTGCGGCTCACAGAGCTCCTAGAAGACGTTTGCTGTCTTCTGTCTTCAGTCTCAGGCTGCCTGTCACCCTCAAGGGGCTTGTCACTGGGCCAGAGTCCATGCCTGCCAGATGGACACTGACATCTTAATTCTCAAATGACTGCTCAGGTTGGAATGTGTCCTCCTCCTCCTGTCTGTCTGTCTGTCTCTCATGCATTACCTTCCCTAAGTCAGCTCAAGTCAGGTCTCTCTAGCTTAACTTTCTCTCACCTCATCCCACCCACAAGATCCTCTTTCTCCTCGTATTCTTTGAGTCCTGCCCCTTCTAACTTCCCCTCGTCACTGATAAGATGCCCTTGGTGTTACTTATCATCTAGGTAGACCAGCAGCCCTTGGAATGCAGAAGCCTTGGCCCGGTTCTGTTCATAGCCGGTAGCTGTGGGCGATGACCGTGTCCACCTGTGTGTAGCATCCCTTCCCAAGCTATTACACTCTATTCTGAGATAAAATGGTCACTCACTCAGCAGATTCCTGCCACTTACACGTTGCCAGCTGGCTCTTCCTTGATGTCAGAATTGTGTCAAGAATAGCAGTTTCCCTAATTGCTTTCTGTACCTTTAGAGAGATAAAATTGTCAGCAGGACAAGGCGGGGATCTGTTTGATGTTCTCCTTGTAATAGAGTTGGGCCTCCAGGAGATAGCAGGATTCTTGATATCACTGCTGTTGCTGGCTTTGGAGAACTGTTTGCCATCTATATTGGGAAAGTGCTGTTTATCCCCTACAGCTGGAGGAATGTTCTGCACCTGATTTCCTCAACCTGAGTGACTCTGGTCTCCTCTCCTATTTTAGGAGACCCTCTGGGAAATCGTTTTATGATCTCGAGGCCTCCTGACATCACCGTGTAGCAGACTTGCCTTTGTTATGAGAAGCAGCTGGAATGAACAGACAGGGCCTGTTCCTATTGTCTGATACTCTTAAGTAGGTTAAACCAAGATGTGTGCTCCCTTTAATGGAAGGAGAACTGGACAGAAACACATTGAGTGAGAACATGCCATGGCTGCCTGCTTCCTTTGAAAGCTCTCTTTGTTGAGTAATCATGCCAACTTCCTTTCTTTGTTGGGAGAAATACAGTACTCCCCGACCAGAGTGGGGAAGAAATTGACATCAAGGGCTCAGGATTCCTGGCCCAAGCTGAGGCGACAGCGGAGGCAAGAACACCTTACTCCCTTTCCCACCCTTCTCCCGGGCCCCAAGACTGCAGGGGAACCCCAAACCCACCTGCAGTTAGTGGGAAACTTCGGGATAGTTGCTTTCTTGGCCAAGCTTCCTTTTGGGAGGAGGTGCTGAAATTTTCATATTATTACCATGAAAAAAATCAGTTTTGTCCAGTCCATTGTGGAGCAGCCAGTATTTTGGCAACTCGCTAGTCACCTCCTTTTGTTCCACCCTAAATGTGCTCTCCGAGTCTTACAGGTGGCTTTTCTCCCCCAAATATCAAAGCTCTGCCTGGTCTTTTCCCTTGTGTAATGGCTGTCTGCTATTTCATTTTGAGCACATGTTCCAGGAAGACAACACTCTCTGCTTGCTTTATCAGCCATCCTGTGCCTCTCTGTAGGGACCACGCTGTTTCTGTCCCTCTGGGGCTCTGAATTTCCGTCTC
Source organism: Hystrix cristata (assembly GCA_004026905.1). Classification (NCBI taxonomy): domain Eukaryota; kingdom Metazoa; phylum Chordata; class Mammalia; order Rodentia; family Hystricidae; genus Hystrix; species Hystrix cristata. The sequence continues at coordinate 66,529 of PVJO010004617.1, forward strand.
TCTGTGCAAGAATCTACCTAAATGTTCTGTGGAACACACACCACTGTTCTCACTGAGAAGACCCGGGATATTTATGCATATGGAACAGAGCGGCGGAGTTGTTAGATTTCTCCTCCCTTTGACCTACTGTGTCGTATTCGTGAATATTATCCCCTCTTATCTTTGGTTTTATTCTAATTTCTCAGAAATATCTTTTTGTCGTCATCTTGTCTGGATCCCTTTATCTTGTCTGATAAGCTAGACTGTGAAGAATCATTCCTCAAGCACCTTTCATCTTTGGGGACGGAGGAGCGAGTGTGGATGGACATCCCGCAACAGGGCAGCACACACTCCACCAGTCTCTGAAGGGATCCGTGTGCTCGTGTCACAAAGCACTGGTAGCCTTCCTGCTGTTTCTCTACCTTGCTCCTTTAAATCCCCACCCCCGCCACACCCCCAGGTTTGCTTTCAGAGCTTCTTTTTATTCCCTTATCTGGCCACCGCTTTGGGGAAGGGCAGAGTTTGCAGTCCTAGCATGACCGGGTCATTGCACAAGGGTCCTGGGAAATGAAAATTTGACCGAGACCTGCAGGTCTTCATAAGTCCTTGTGATTGTTCTTGGAGGCAAGACTGGGAGATCCCAAATACTCTTATCGGGAAGGCAGACTCATCTCAGACATGGGGTGAAACAGACCTGAAACGGGCTCTGAAATCGTAAAATGAACACCTGTGCTTTCAGCAGCCCCGACTGGTCTGTCATCTTTGGGACCAGAAGAAGAGTGCCCCCTGGGGCTCCCCTGCCTTTCTCAGGTTCCAGCGTCCTGCCCCTCCCCAGGGGCTGACACCACAGGGAGCGAGGCTCTGGCAACCTTCATTTAGAGCAATCTGCTGTGCTGTTAAAACCACTGGCTCTGCCTCTTTGACTGTGATTCTTGTTCTTTTTTTGTTTTTTTTTTTCTGGGCCAAAATGACCTCCAGAGGCAGGCGTCCTAAGGAGCTCAGGCACTTGCAGCCCCCTAATTATGAGGGCACAGTGGGATGGTGGCAAAGAGAGGGATGCAGGAAATAGAAAAGAAGGGAAGAAGGTGAGGAGAGACGAGTGTCAGCTTTCCTGGATTCTGTCTCCAGCTGAGCAGTCTCCAGGAACTGCCTGATGTGGTTTTGCACAATGGACAACAAAAGTTCTCTCTGATTTGTTGTTGGGAGAGCAAAGGAGGGAGTTTTATTTGTTAACAGCAGGAAAGTTTGGTGTGTGATACTTGCCGAAGTTACATGCAAGCATTTAGCACCATGCCTGGCAGTAGAAAGACGACTGAAAGTCTGTGAACCTGTAATAATAGGTGGCAAGTCCTTGATCCACTGGGCCTTTGGGTTTAGGAAATCTGGAAGGGGATGAAGTGGACATGTTGTGGTTTCTTTCTTGACTTTTTGATTTGAAAGGTAGCAAAGCTTCTTCTCTTTGACACTGTCGCCCACTGAAGGCCTGAGGTCCTCAGGAGGGGTTGGGGGTGGCAGACTTGGTGGTTGGGAGACCCGGGGCAAGTTGTTTTTCTCTCTCAGCTCTGGGGAACAATCTTACTCACCCTCGACCCTCAGGTGCTGTAAAGATAAAGAAAGTGACATAAACAGGACTAATGCGAAAACTTCCAAAGTAGCTGCAGTGGTGATCAGTAATAAAGGTATTATTTTAGGGGCCTGAAGTCCTCTTCCCAGCCTGCTCATCTCAGATATCTGAATCCAGAAAAGAGAACAGGGCCCATGTGAGGAAGTCATGCCTCTTATCTTGAGACCCAGGATCTCAGACCCAAAGTGAGAGCAGCAGGAGGCCATCTCTCCCAACAGCTTCTGGAGCTCGCAAGCCTGGCTGGACCGCGTGGTCGTGTGTAAGGATATTTGACAGAAAGAAACAGAAGCAGTTGAGAGAGACCAGCTCAGACTCAGGATAGACATCCTCATCTCTGTTATTATGGTTCTCAAAACAGATGAGCTATGCTCAGACTCCCAGTTAAATACTCTGTAAGTGGAAACAGCAAACTGAGTCCGGATGGTCTTCCTCAAGAGACCCAGTCATCCCCTCAATGCCCAGCCTGGCCCAGCGGAAACCAGTGTGGCTTCTAGGGCGACAAAAGTCTTCATTCCCCTCTTTCTCTGGAGACCAGCCTCTTTGAGATAATATAGAGAAGAGACTTCGAGAAGGTCTATCCAGAATATGACTCACTTTACCCTCGACTCTTTCTTATGGAGGATTAGACAGTCTCTTATAAAACCCTGCCCTGCCCACCTTTCCTTTGTTCTAAATGCTGGTAGACTGCATCTCACCAGGTGCAGAGTAGTTACCCGTGCAGACATCAAACGGGTCCTTTTCAGTCTGACCCAATAGCTCGACCCACCCTTGCACATGTAATTCTGCGGTGTTACTGTCCACCCTGCTTCCACGACAAGGATCTGAGATGCTGTGGTGAAAAATGTCCCTCCCTTTGGTGGAGTCTCGTGGTCTGCAGCAGCTGCCCACCTGGGAATCTGCTTTGGAGGTGATGGCTGTCTACACCTGTGTACTTGCTTTGCTACTCTGTGGAAGATACACAGGTAGAGAAGGCATCCAAATTCCAAAAACCTAAACACAAGGTACAAGGGAGAATGAAGATTGCAGGAGATCAGGTGCCTTCGTGGGGTAAATCTTGGTTCTCAGCATCGTTAGGGAAATTTAAGTGAGGTATTCAGCTTGAGAAGGTGTCCAGAGAGGTGAGAAAAGAAGACCGCTGGGGAGGACCGTGGGAAGAGGGGTCATCCAGCTGGCGCCTCCGACCCAGCCTGTGACAGCCATTATTTGTTTCTCTTGGCTTCTCTGGGTGTTAACTGTTTCTTGGCCTACTGTGGTACCCCGTGCCCACCCCACCATGTCTGGCATCCTTATTTGTGATTGAGTTTAGATTTAGCTCGGGCTGGCAGGGCCCAGGTGCTCAAGGGTTGTTATGAAGCACCAAGGAGAGACCAAAGCAGCAGCTACCTGTTGAGCTGTGGTTGGTGGGCAGGGAGTGTTTTCTTAGCAAACAGACTTGGCCTTGGCTTTGGTGTCTGCAGGGGGCCGATCCCTCTGCTCATTCACTTTATCTTGTGTCAAGAGAGGCAATTCACAAAGCACATGGCCAAGAGCAGGGAATGAAATTAGAGTATTTTGGCTGCCAAACTGGAGGCAGGCAGAAGAGCAGAGAGGAGGGAATACAGGCTCAGAAGAGAGGCTGACCTTTGTCCCACATTGCCAGAAATCTGAAGATGGTCCAGCAGCAGCCCTGTTGCCATTAACCTCCTGATGCTAATGGGGCTGGTTTGCATTTCCGGTAACCTCTCCTGGCTTGGTGTCTGCCACTGCCAACCTTGTGCACATATCTGTTCTAGTGGAGGCTTCCAAAGACACAGGGAAAAATTAAATGCAACAAAACCTTAAATGTCTGCCCTGCCACCAAAGGTGAAGGAATACGTCTGACTAATCTTTAGGGCAAAGGGCTTTGGGAAAAGGATCATTCCTTCTGCGCATTGATGCAATGCTTCTCGCAGGTCTGCAGTGTGCCATGCCCAGTAGCAGGCTGGAGATGCAGAGATGAAAAGAAACAGCCCCTCCTCTCTGGAAGCCCTGGGCCAGAGCGGGTATTAGGGCCGCCAGCGCCCTCGGGGTGCACTGATTGTAGTAGTAGAATCTTAGGGACCTGGGCTCCTGCAAGACTTCTTTGAACAAACTGATTTTCAGATGATTTTAGGTTCACATGCAGTTGCAGGAAAAGACACAGCGAGATCTCTTATGCCCTCCCTCAGTTTCCCCGGTGGTGACACTGTGCAGCACAGTAGCATAACCTGGCAGGCTTCTCAGTGTGTTTCAGTGGGTCTTCTGCATTGTGTGCCATCCCTTCTTTTCTTTCCTTCTGGGGAGTGGGTCTTCCTGTCTCAGCGCCTCAGCCTTTTCAGGCTGCAGGGTCTCTGCAGTAAGGAAAGAAAGACATTGAGCCAGTCAGCAGTTTTCATTGCCTTGGTGACCTGCCTGCCTGGCTGTGGAGGGAGGAAGCTTACCATGGTGCTCTCGGCCCTATCTGCTCTCTCACGATTTGCTTGTACAGCTAGGTGCATCCTTAGGGAACTGAGAATTACTGGCTTACATAGAATAGTGGGAACTGATACTATTTTCAGGGCAGTACAATGACCAAGCCTTTGCCGTGAGCTAAACCCTGCATGTGGGTTTTGTATGTGTTGCAGTGTCTTATCCTCAAAACATCTCTGTGTGGTCAGTCCTGTGACTGTCCCCCAGGCACAAAGGTTAAGTGACACAACTGCTAATGGCAGAGCCCACATTGTCTAACCTGACCGCTCCTGCCCTTAACCTCTACTTCCACAAAGGAGTGAATTGGGAACTGGCAAGTGTGGACTCCCAGGAGCCCAGGCGGTATTGTGGGAGTGGTGCTGTGGTCAGGGACCGTCTGACACCCCAGCCCGGTTCCCTCTTGCCCGCTCCACTTGTAACCCAAAGCACAGGTTGGCTATCTTCAGGAAACCACTTGAATGAAGCTCCGAGGGAGCCCCTAGCAGGGAGGAGAGATCTGGGGTCCCAGTGTGTGGAGAATCCTCCAGGACTTCATTTTGAGCTTCTGGAGTTGGTATGACTGAGTCCACAGTAGTCCTTATTGCTTTAATCTGATATTTATGCTGATCAGAGCGAAGTGGGATGAAATAAACTTTTCTGGTGCCCATTGGAGGGGAAGGTTTGGTAAGCAAGTCAGTATGGTGAAGAGAGTACTCAAAAGCATTGAGCATCATCCATCTGCAGCTGTGCGAGCCACAGGCTGGTTCCAAGAGCCTTCCTTCTTCTTTTTTTTTTTTTTCCTTCCTTCATTTTTGTGTGAAGAAGGTTGTTAGAAGTTGAGTGAAGTTCAAATGCCATTGAGAAATCACCTTATTTTACAAAGTAGGGTGCTGAGTCCTGCTAGCTCTCCTCCCAGCCCCCCTGGCTTGCACACACACCTGGATTGCATAGGAACAGTGGGCTTTTGTCTGCAGGAGGTGGGAATGGCAGGCTGTTCCTGGGAGGGCTGGGTGAGGAAAGTATCACCAGAAAGGACCAATTTGGGCACAGAGGATTCCTGCCCATTGGTGTTGGGAAGAGCTAGGATGGTGTTTTGGAGAGCAGGCTGGCCCACTGCCTGCTTCCTCTCGGAGAGCAAGGAGGGCTGTGTTTGTGACAGTGGTCTTTTGCATTTCCCATTTCATTGGCATATGCATCCTCCTCCCCGCGGCCTCCTTGGCCAGGCTGCCTTCTTCCTCCTCAGCTTCCCAGCTCCTTGCTCCTGAAGGCCCCCTGACTTCCTGCCCTAGCAGAATAATGAAACGTCTCCTGATCTTTCCCTCTGGTTCTCTGCAGAATTTCCACTGAGGGCAGGAAAGGTTAGGAAACAAAGTTATCCTGTCTTTGGTCCCTTTCTGGCCACACACCCAGAGGCCAGAAAATCCAGGATTCTGGTTGACAGTTCTGTGAGGTTCACACAGTGGCTTCTTTTGTTCATTTAAAATTCAGTGTTAATATCAAACAGACATCACAGGAAGATGACGGTCACACTTCTTCATAGAGTAATAAGGAGCAGCAAGCAGTGGCCACCCTCTTTGGGATGTGCTTGCCCTGGTTGGTTCGAGGTCCGTGTGCTTCTCTTACTGCCTCTACCTGCCTCACCCAGCAAGCATTGAAGCTAACGGACAGCGCATGGTCCCCTTGGGTTCTGTTCAGGGATCCGTAGGGTGCACCTGTGGGTGCTCATATAGTCTTGGTGGAGCAGTGATGGACCTCAGGTGGAAAGGCTGTTTTTATTTGAAAAGCCTCAGCGTTGGAGAGACGGATGAGAAGCAGTGAAAGGGAAAGGGCTGTACGTCTGGTGCACTGGCAGGATGGTCCTGGCACCTTCACGTGACGATCTACCGCGTCTTTCTGGTGAAATGTCAGAGAAGAATGAGCCCTAGTTCTTTCTTTCCAGGAGTGTGGACACAGTCTTCTCCTTCTACCTCTTAGTCTCTGGGATTCTCCCACTGCTTGCCACGTGTAGCTCATTCCGGTGCCTGGTGCTAAATGACGTCTGGAGGCAGCAGGGAAAAGCTCTTATCTCTGACATTTGCCGAGGTGGTTGGTGTGAGTGGGGCAGCGGAGTTCCATTGGCCTGTTCTCTCTTGCCCTTGCCACTCGACCCCACGCTACACTGTTTCTGTGCCTCACCAGACCCCTTTCATTTCTTTTTCCTTTCTCTGTACAACTCTGTTCACCTCCGTCCTTTATTTTTTTTTTCTAACTCACAGTTCTTTTTAAAATTTTATTAGTCCATGTTTGCAGTACATCACAAATACATTTGTTGTGAGCAGCTGGGACATGTACATGACACATCTTATTTCTTTTCATGTCCACCCCCCATCTCTTAGTCCCCTTCCCATTTGCTAAATATCTATCTCCCTCTTTACTATCATCTTTTATTTTGCTCTTTGATTTATTTATATTTTAGGTTTCTCCTGTAATAATAACCATATAGTTTTTAAGCGTTTGTGTCTGATTTATTTCACTTAACATGATGAAATCACTGCTGGTCATTAGAGAAATGCAAATTAAAACAATCCTGAGATGCCACCTTGCTCCAGAAATAATGGCTGTCATCAAGAAATCAAATTAAGAGCAAATACTGGTGAGACTGCAGGGGAAAAAGGGACCCTTAACCTTGTTGATGGGACTGTAAACTAGTACAGCCACTGTGGAGTTTAGTATGGAGCTTCCTCAAAAAACTAAAACTAGAAATTCCATTTGACCCAGCTATCCCCCTGCTAGGTATCTTCCTGAAAGAGGAAAATTCATCATACTACAATGATGTTTGCATACCCATGTTTATAGCAGCACAACTCGTGATAGTTAAATCTCGGAAGCAGCTTGTATGTCCATCAGCAGATGAGTGGATAAAGAAAATGTGGTATTTATACACAGTGGAGTACTACTGTGCCATAAAGTAGGATGAACTTAGATCATTTGTAGGAAAATGGATGCACCTTGAGACCGTAATGTTAAGTGAAATAAATCAAACACACAAGCTTAAATATTGTGTGGTTTCTTTTATGAGAAACCCAGATTATAAATGAAGAGCAAAATAAAAGACAGATAATAGGAAATAGGGAGATAGACATTTTTCAGATGGGAAAGGGATCAGGAGATGAAGGGAGGGAAGAGGAAGGAGAGGGAAAGGGGATTGAAAAAAAGAATTAAGATGTGTTATATACATGTACCAAGTCTGCACAAGTAAACACTATGTACCGCAAACATGTACTAATACAAATCAATCAATCAAACATAAAATTTAAAAGGAAAAAGGGATGAATTCAAGGTGAATCCATTTTCCTGCGAATGACCCAAGTTTATCCTCCTTTATGCAGAGCAGTACTCAATGGTATGTAAATACCACATTTTCTTTGTCCACTCATCTGCTGATGGACATACAGGCTGCTTCCACCATTCAGCTGTTATGAGTTCTGCTGCTATAAACATGGTTATGCATGTGTCACAGAATATGGTATTTTCCCCTTGTATTATATTTCTGTAGTTCTAGAAAGTTCCTCTGCTGGCTTTCTCTACTTCCCCCGACTAAGCCCCCTCCCGCTATCTTCCTTTGGCTTCCACTCTGCTTTCCTAGGCTGGACGAGCTGTGCTCCAGCTGCAGAGGAGCGCTGGGCCCTGCTCCCAGAAGACTTTATGGGACTGCAGCACCAACTCCGACCCCCAGCACGTGGGAGAGAGTGCTTCACAGCCAGGAAGTGAGGTCGTACCTGAAAGATTCAGCAGTATTTGGAGGAAATTTGGATTTAATTAGCGTTTTCTTTTTATGCCACTGTCAATATGCTTCTGTTAAGTTTATGGGGTTGTGTGGGTATCCTCTGGTGACTAATTATGTGAGATTTCTCCTCTTTGTTAAACTCTAATAAGCACACACAATATATAAAGTTGAAACTGGCTCTGTTGCCAAAAGTGAGAGTCTTAATTTCAGTAGGGACTTATTTTTCTTGTGTTTAAGGAGATGGTAGATTCATGTATTTGTGTTTTACCACTGGGTGGGTGATATTTATGATTTTTTTCCTCTTATAGGAGATAACAATGAGTAATCAAAACACATTTTCCTCCTCCTCTTTTTTTTTTTTTTTTTTGGTGCTGGGGATTGAACTCAGGGCCTTGTGCTTGCTAGGCAAGCGCTCTACCACTGAGCTAAATCCCCAGCACCGCCCCCCTCCTTCTAAGTTTGGGTTTAGAAAGGTTACAATGAAAAAATCGGAACTTTATTTAGATTGTTCCCATTGTGCTGGCTTTTCCAACCTCGAGCTAAGTGTATTTAATCAGCCCAAGAGCAGTGTTTTGTAGGGTTATATGAAGGTTAGGAACAACTCCACTCCTTGCTGTGTAGGAAGTGTTGGCTTCTTTCCTGTGTGCGTGGGACCTGGGTGTATTCCCAGGGGTTTTTGAATCCAGTTACCTCCAAGACTGCTTGGAAGCACCAACCCAGAAGGAAGACTCAAGGGGGAACCAGGGAGACCTTGTCCCACACAGAAAGGTGCCTAAGCGGAATGACTATGATCTCCTTGGCACTCAAACAACTGCTGGGCCCAAGTCTGTAATGACAGTGTCCATTTTCACATGAAGATGCTGCAGCTGGGTACAGGATAAGTTCTTGGAAGGGTTTCCAGAGACTGGAGAGGAAGAGGAATAAGGAGTAATCATTTAATGGTTATGGCATTTCAGTTTGGGCAGACGGAAAGTTCTGGAGATGCGTAGTGTCTTAGTTACTTTTCTTGTTGCTGGGACAAAATACCTGACACACACAAGTTAAAAGAGGAAAGGTTTACTTTGGCTCACAGTTTGTAGAGGTTTCAGTCCACAGTTGGCTGGCTCCAAGGCACGAAGGACTGGCAGAGGAAGAACAGTCCCTGGCAGGGCAAGCAGTAGGCAACAGCAGCAAGTCTGCCTTCTTTCTGTCACTTTATATTCTATCCAGGCTACCAGCCTATTGTTTGGTGCCATCCAAACCCAGGGTGGTCCTTCTATTATCCACACCCAGAAATTATGCTAAACCAATTTAATTATTGCACATCTTTAGTCCCAGTATCACACATCCTAGATCCAACCACCTCTGAAAAGCCTCACCTATGTGTGCATGAGGCTTTGGGGGACATCTAGATACAAGCTATAACAGATGGCAGTGATGGTTTTACCTCAGTGTGACTGTACTTAATGCCATTGATCTGTTTGCTGAAAAATGGTTAAGTGTTATATTTTGGTATAATGCAAAGAACATTTCATAACTGCTAGTCATTACTGTAGAAAGGCAAAAACTCAAATGAATGAGTAAATGGTGTGGTCTATCTGTCCATACTGTGGAATATTATTCATCCTTAAAAAGGAAATTCTGATACATGCTCCCACATGGATGGACTTTGCAGATGTGATACTAAGTAAGATCAGCCAGTCACAAATGGGCAAATATTGTATGATTCCTCTTGAATTATGAGTAGTGAATTCATAGAGACAGAGAGTACAGTAGAAGGGTGGTTGCAAGGGGCTGAGGGTGGGGGAGAATAGAGAGTTACTGTCTAGTGGGTGGAGAGTTTCAGTGTAGGAGGATGAAAAAGTTCTGGAGGTGAATGGTGGGGATGGTTGCACAACAGTGTGAATGTCCTTAATGCACCGACGTATAGACCTAAAAATAGTTAAAAATGGCAAACTCTATGTCATGGATGTTTTGCCACAACAGAGAAAAATAGTCTTGGTAGGCTGTGAGGCACCAACAGAGCTGTGTACGGTGCCGGGCTGGTGCTCTTGGGATTAGTGATAACTGGGTCCCCAGGAACGCAGCGCGCAGCACTAAGAAGGGTTCTTCCTATCCTGACAGATGCCTGCCATTACTGTGCGCCAGAGAGCAAAAGGCAGTCTGATAGAGACTTGACCTCTGGGCACAGAAGACGCAAACACAAATGCCAGCTTGGAAAAGGGATTAATGATTTAAATGGTCTGAGGGAAAGAAAATGCTATTAGTGCTAGCTTGGCTCACTGAGAAGGGTCCATTAATTCACATAGAGGAGTTCCAGGGGGAGAGATGCCGTCCTAATTATGTCTTGGGTAATTTGGTCATTTAAATGGCTAACCAATTTGCAACTAGGTTCTTCCTCGAGGTATTGCATCTTTATTCAGTACCATTCCCTCCTGCCAGGAGCCAGACTGTTCTTCGGATGTGTGCAACATTGTGGGGACATTGGCTTGTCTTTGCCGATTGCTGCACCACCGCCTCTTCAATCACGTGACCTTGTAGCTTTTCTGTGGGATTGGAAATGTGTCTAGCTGGAATAATCACCTACGTTAGCAGGATTCGTGTAGATGCCAGAAGGTACAAGGCCAAATACCATGTGTAGAGCAGCTTCCATAAATTGAGATGCGTAAGGATCAGCAATTATTTTTCAATTAAGAGGAGATTCAGAACCTGTTGACATCCTAGCCTTGTGAAGTGTTTGTTGTAAGAATTTGATCTAGAACAGTAGCTAGTGTCCTGCTATCCGGGCAGCACCCCTCCTAGCCATGGCCTCCCCCCACTTCGTGAGCTCTGAACTCGTTTGGACCCTGCAGTGGGCATTGCACTCTGCCGTGAAGGGCACTGATGTGTCAGAGATGAGACCCTGGGCTGCTCTTGTTGTTATTTACTCCAGGCCAGACAGGATGTGCAGCCAGACTGGTACAGAGAGAGGGCATTAGAATCAATGACTCCTATGTTTTGCTTCCACCAGTTCCCATTACCTAATGAGAGTAACGACATCAAGTTTTGAAGGAGAGAAAAATGTGAAATTCTTCTCCAATCAGGGCAAACAAAGGAACAATGCACATTTATTGTCATGGTATCCTTTACTAGTAACACAGACAAAAGCTACTATTAAGTCCCAGGCACTGTACTAAGCTCACAGAACATAGCCCTGCTTTTAATCCTTACAACAATCCTATGAGTACAGGTGTCCCTGTCTTCATTTTATAGATGAAAGAAATGGAGATTTGGTGACTTCTTTAGGATCACACAGCCAGTAAAGCAGAGAAACAAGATTCCAATCTGGATTTTGGGTGCGAATTTCCATATTCTTTCAGCAGTACATAGCTGCTGAGGGACTGAGTCTCGTTGTAAGAACCAAATATCTAGGACTGAAGATAACCACCTTAGTCCCCAAACCAGTGAGTCACATATTGTTGTTATTAATTGGCTTGATTTTTTAAAAAGTACCGCACTATTTCTCCTCTTTATCCTCCTACTCATGATATCTTACACACGTTGCGATGTATTGGTGATTAGAGGGTGAAGGTGGAGGAGAAAGGAGAGAGTGGATGATTAGGGGGTGGGTGGGCAGAGCTGCCATAGATGGCAGGGCTTTGCTCCTCTGAACCAGTTCTGGGCTCTTTGGAGTCAAAGGCAGTTGATCTGGTCCACTGGTTCTGAGCACAGGTCCCCCTGCCCGTCATCATCCCACCTTCTGCATGCGGGCATCCCCGTAGCAAGGCGCTATTCTGAGCTGTCTTCTCCTGCGTGTTCTCTCCTTCAGGGCTTTATCCCTACTGCCACCCTGATCATCACTGTTGCCACCAACATCTAGGTGGTTCTTACTTCATTCTGCATCGCCGCTACCGACTGTCCTGGTGTCCAGATCTGCTGCTGGTCAACTTCCTGTCGGGCACGTCCCCTCTTCTCTGCCCCAGCGTCCTGATTGGACGTGAGGTCAGTCCCCTTCTGCCCTTCTGATTGGGCTCCAAGGGCCTCTTGCTGTCTGACCGCTCGGCTCAGTGCAGCGCTGTGACTCTCCTGGCCAGTCCTCTTTGGAGTCTTCCTCTCTGTCTTTCCCTATCTAACTCGTAAGTCATGTGCGTTTTTTCAGAGTCTCCAGAATCCAGTCCTCTTTTTTGTTTTTTTCATTTACTCTCTCTGTACTGCACGCCCCTAAGGACGCAGCACGTCGCGCACCATTTGCACCTCTTGGATCTGATTCTCATGGAAATTTTCAACAGATGAGAAGAGTAACTCATCTAGTATCCCGCCCTTCTGTCTCCTTCCACTGCACTCTGTCCTATGCTGTTGCCAGATTAATGTTCCCAAAGTAAATCCCAAATCACACAAACTCATGAAAAATATTTTATGGTCTGGAACAGTTTTGGGCTTTCCAATAATCCTTTCCAATAATCCAATAACACCACTTCTCCATGTTCTACCATCGCTTCACTTTACCAAAAATAGAAGAAGTGGTAATAGCCATAATGTTCAATAATAACCACCAGTAAATGTGATTGAACAGCAAAACTAGTGGCTAATGGTCAGGGGACACCTTCCCTGGGCTGAGCACTGCTGTAAGGACTTTCTAGCTTTTAACTCTCATAACTACGCAGTTAGTCGGCGCTGGTCTTCTGTAAATGCATCCCCTGCCGTCGGGGTCGTGGCCCGTGCTTTCTCTCCTATGAGCCCTTTCTCCTACTCTTGCTCTGGTTGAGCTTATTCTCCCTCCATACCTCTCCTGGTCTAAATCTCATCTTTTTTGGGGGTTCACAGATGCCTTGTCTTCCTGTGGTTTCCCCCAGTGCTCTCAAATTAGTTGGGCTCTTTCTGCTTCCCTCTCTCGGTGTCTGCCAGATGTTGTAGGCATGTGTGCACTTGGATTATCTTGTCTAGTTCTTGAAAAATCTCAAGGTCGTGGGCCAGCTCCTCTGCATCTATATGCCCTGCATTAGCTTGCAGTTTCTTTGCACATAGTAGGTGCTGGGTATGTTTGATCGGGTGAACCGGAGTTACGAGGATCGCGTTCACCTTCTGGGTTCCTCAGCTGTGGCTGTCATCCATGTACTGTAGTCCTTCCACCCTGAAAGGCTAGATGGATAAACCCAGTCAAATCAGGGAGAAGAAGGTGCCAGGCTGAGATGGAGATGCAATCCTCTTCCTCTTGCTCATCAGTATTCAGCGGTTATCTGTGCTCTTTGAAAGAAGCCCGTGGGAGGGGCCTTGGTGGAGGGATGCCCTTTGCTTGAAGGAAGGAGAGGACGGCTGCGTTTTTTGGCTGTGTTAATGACACACACGGGACCTGGAGGTGCAGGTTCATTCTCTGAGCAACAGGAAGGAAATTCTGTGTCCTGAAAAGGTATCCTTAATATGAGCAAGTCTTTCTTGTGCTATGTTTACTTAGTTTTGAAGAATCAAGCATTATTAGTATAATTCAGTCTTGCAAAAGTATTAGTTTCAAGGAGGAAGTTGGAAGCAAAGTATGTGGGGTGCCTGTGACCTTCAGAGCCTGCTTTCTTTTTTTCTGGTCTCTCTGGTCCCTTTAATTCAGCTTGCTCCAACCACAGTGACTCCAAGTCCTAGTTTCCCCGAAGTAAACCATATTCATTCCTGGGCCGTACTGCTTAGCTTTTAAGCCATAGCTCAATTCCACCTCTTCCCAAAAGGCTTCCTTAATGTCTTCAACCCACACTACTGTCACCTCCTCTTTGCCAAACTTCTGCTAAATATGTGGTCTGTACTACACAACTCGTTCCCAGTTATATTCTCATATATTGTCACACACTATTGGGTGTTGGTCTTGTGTCCCAAATGGATTGGCCTTTTCATAGGGTAGATCTCATTCCATGTTCCTTCTCTAGCCCAGCACGGCTAGACCATGCTGAGCTCATATTTGTAGAATTTCCTTTTTAAAAAATTATTAGCACATGTTTGCAGTACATACAGTTCACAGTCATCTTGGGGAGTGGGTACACACTACAGCTTGTTTCTCTTTTAAATCTCTGTCCCCTTCCTCCCCCGGCCCTCCCTCCTCCTCTAATTCTCCTATCCCGATTTTCATTCTTGTTGATATTAATCTTAGCTCATGTTATGGCATACAGTGTTTACATTCATTGAGATTATTAGGTTCTTGTACATGGCATATCTTTATTCTACTTATTTTCCCTTCCCTTTTTCTTTTTAGCTATTGATTGGTTGTTTAAGTAGCGGGAAATTGGGGATATTGGTGTCTACTATGTTCCAAACAATAATGCTTGGACTATTGCTTGGTTTAACCTGACTATTGAAATTGTATTTTTTTTGCACTTAAGAGAATGTACACACACACATATATATGTAATATGTATATATTATATATGCAAATATATGCAATATGTATATATTGTATGTACATATATACATAATATGTATATATTATATAGAGCTTTTTTTAAAGAAAAGTAAGCCAGATCTGGTGGTGCATACCTATAATCCAGTACTCTGAGAGAGTCTGAGCCCAGTTTAGGCAATTTAGTGATAGTCTGTTCAAAGAACAAAAACAAAACAAAGTGAATGGATTAATTTACCAAGCATTAACTATTACTTGCGTAACCATCCCTATAAGGGTGCATTTTAGCAATTTGTTAATGGCGCGAGTCTTTGACTGTGGTCCAGGTGCACGCTGCCCAGGTGACAGAGGGGTGGCACCCTGGCGGAGGTCCTGACACTCCATAGGTCCCAGCTCCTCCCCCGTACCCTCCCCCCATGGCTCCTGCCCCCAGCCCAGCACCGGCTCTCATTGTCCAGACGCTAGCAGAGTACTTCCTGGGCTGGAGACCAGCCTTTCAGGGGCAGCTGTGAGTCACCTGGACCAAGGTGTGATAGGCAGGGGAGAGGGGTGCCTCCCCCCTTCTTCCTTGGCTCTTGTTCGGGCTCACATTTGCGTTCCCGAACTATGGGATAGATAGGAAGTAAGGGAACATTGCTTCAAGTCCCCGCTTCATTTCTAAGAAGCCACTGTGCTCTTAGTACCTGGTGATGGGGGAAGCTCCCTTCCTGTATTCCAGGGCAGGACTGAGGGCCGATTCACAGGGGAAAGTAACCATAGCGAGCTCTTGAAGTTTGGTCATATTGACGGGAACATTAGACTTAATCGCCTCTATTATCAGTGAGGGTTTGTTGAATGAATACAAGTGTGGACATTGTGATTACATTTACTGTGATAACTTAAATTTATAGAACAGATGTTTCTGTAAAGCACTTTTCACGTATGGGGTGTATGTGTGTGAACTGACTGACTGACTGTCATACTTGATTGAACCCAGGACTTTTGTACTGAAGTACATTCTTGGCCCATTTTTTTTTCTTTTTTCTTCTTGAGACAGGGTCTCCCTAAGTTGCCCAGGCTGAGCTCAAATTTGTGACCCTCCTGGTTCAGCTTCCCAGAATGCTGGGGTCACGGACATGCACTACCATGCTGACCACTATGATATCTTATTGAGTCTGTGATAGAGACCCAATTTATGTCTCCACTGAAGATGGAGAAGGTAGGAGTCGGTGGGTAAATGGTTGCCACAAGCTACACATCAAATAAATGTCAGGGGCAGAACCAAGAAACAAGATTGTGTGATTATAATACTCAGTTTTTTATCTCCCTTTTTTATGAAGTAGAAGTCAACCTGAAAGAAAGAATTCTGACTCTGTGGACTTGTAGACCTACTAGCAGAAGTGACAAATCCAGTTTCCCGGGTGGGGTGGGTGATGGGGGGTGTTGGAATTGTGTTGAACATTTTCTACACTTTTCAAACTTATTTTGTAAACAAGCAGAACTGTTCCTTTTTAAAGACACATTTTCATGTGGAACCCCCCCTGAAAGCAGACAATCGGGGAGCTGTTCTGACTGAGGGTAGGACTTAGGGCCTGGGATCTCACTGTACTCAATCTCCCCGTCACTCTGTAGCAGCTCCCCCAAAACCAACCATATTCCTATAAAGAGCTAGTTGCTCACAGCTTGGCATGGTGCATCTCTCTCCATTATTTTTCTTCTGTAATGCAGGGACCTGTAAGCGACACCCAGTTGTTTTCTATGTTGTCTAATGCTTTTTGCTCTGTGTCACTGTAGCTTGCACCTTTTCCATCATCATCAGTATACTGTTGAAAATACAGTCTGTCTCTGTCATTACAAAGGTGTTATATACTCATTGTGGAAATTTGGAAATGACAGATAAGCACTAAGAATAAAATAAAATCACTGGTCATCTCAGCACCCAGAAATAATCTTTGCTAGCATTGTGATGAACATTATTCTAGTCTTTTTATTATGGCTACTCATATTTAGATATTCTTAATGTAATTATATTATTTATGGTTAAATATTTTTCGGTGTGATAGATTAGGGATAGATATTAATTTTATCTTTCTCCATTACTTGATAAACTATAAAAAGGTTACTGAGGGGCTGGGGATTTAGCTCAAGTGGTAGAGTGCTTGCCTAGCAAGCACGAGGCCCTGGCTTTGATCCCCAGCATCCCCCCACAAAAAGGTTTCTGATTATTTGGTCTCTGAATTACTTGTCCATCAGTGGTCATTTCTTATATATTTGTTATTGATTTTTAAACGTTCTTTATCGGTTAAAGTTAGGTATCTTTCCTGCTTTTGCATATGTGTAGAAGTATTTATTATATGATTAAGGGGTCTATATTTAATCATTCCACTATTTAACTAAAAGTTTTCACTATTATGAATAATGTTACACATAATATATTTACATACGTATCTTCTCTGCATTATTTCTTTGGAATCAATGTCGAGAAATGGGACTTTTGGGTCACTCAGTGACCGAAGTATATGCAAGTACCTTTTTCTCTAAATTTTTAGCATAACTGAGTATTTAAAAATTCTGTACAAATTAATAAGCAAAAAACTCTTAAATTAAATTATTTGATTATTAGAAAGGTTCTTTTTTCATATTTTGTTATATTTTGATATTTGAGTGCTTTGTGTATTGGCTGTTATCTTAGGCTGATTTTTCAGTCGTTTTGCTATTGATTTTCTGATTAACTTATTAAAGTTTTAAAAATAAAAATTCAAGATGTTAGCACTGTAAGATTTGCCACAAGTTTCTTTCTTATACCATGCATTTTATTTTACATTTGATTTGTTATTTTAGACTACGTGGCCAAACCTGTTGATTTTTTTCTTTGTGATTGTCCACGCTTTGCCTTATACTTTGCAAAGTATTTTCTCTTGATGATTTTGGTTTGATTTTGTTCATTTAGCTTGAGGACGCACCGGTGTGTGTTTCCATTCATCAGGTGTCCAAGGTGGGACTGTCTTGGAAAGATTTTCGGGGAGGACGAGGACCAGCTTGGAGCAGTCATGGGAAGCATCTTGGACTGGCAGGGACGTGGGATGGAGGGGGGCAGGGAGGAAGACAGAACTGGGGCTGAGGGGACAGTGCCTGTGGGGAGCTGGGACCAGAGACAGGAGGGAGAGAGGCTTGTGACACCTGGACGTGCAGGGCTGAGAGATGAGTCCCAGAGGATGTACTCATCATACAGATGAAGTACACCTGGAAACCAAGGTTGCGAGAGACACGCACAGAGGTGATTCGTGCTCTTCTACATCCCACCTCGAGTGGGGCCCTGTGCCCTCTGCTCCTCTACTCTGTAATTCTCCCCAGGCAGTCTGACTTATTCCTGCATCTTCAGGGACTTTCATATGCTAAGGATTCCACCCAATATGTATCATGGACCTGGACCTCCCTTCTGAAACTGAGCCGAATGTATCCAAGTATCTACAGGTTGGACGTCCCGCCTCACGTTCTGCATGGTCTCACCGCCTCATCTTTGCTTGGTCCTCTTCCCCCTCAAGTGCAGCTCTCTGCTGTACCAGGGCTCCTTACTGTACTGAGATTACTCCACAGTTAAAGCCGTTGCTACCAAGTTCGTTCTCAAGTTGAATCTGAAAGCAGAATGAAGCTGCTTCTCAGGCACAGACTTGAGGTGCCTACGAGGTCTGCTTTCAGAAAGGTAGGGGCAGAAGAAGTAGATTTTCACTGCGGTGAGAAACTTAGACTAACAAGAAGGTGTTCTGTGGCCAAGAGTGAGTACTAGAGCAGCTTCCACGGAAAGCTAGAGGAGGAGAGACAACATGCTTTAAGTTGGGAAATAAAGCCCTGGGTACTTCAATGGCCTAAGAGGTCATCTGGGAGACAAATTTCCAAGACTTCCTCCAAGATAAGGATTCTGTAAATAACCTCTCCAGTCTGCGGCTTGCAAATTCGATCTCCAAAGGGCACCTGTTCCAAAACGGGCTCTAAATTGGCTCCTAGGATTTGCATTCTGAAGAAGATGCACCTGCAGATCATGGCGGGCAGCAGAATTCAGTCCTCTCCTGGTGGCCCACGGAGTGTGGAGAATGTGGTTTCTTAAGCAGGTGGATGCCTCTTAAAGAGAAACTCCTCAGACAACTCAGTTGAGCAGAATTGGATCTTAATTGTGTTTTTTTTATTAACAAAAGATGCAACTGGTTGATTAGAATGGGGCTGGTCCTTTTTAGATAAGCATCATAAAGCTTTGAGTTAAAGTGGTTTTAACTAGGTTGGGCCAGTTAAATCTTTGAGGGAAAAGATAAAGTGAGAAAGCTTTTTAAGAATATGTTTGGAGGTATTGCAGTCATTGTTCAAAAATATTGGAAAAAATGAAACAGCATAATGTTTCATTCTAGCACTGACTGAGTACGGAGGAATGTTCTAGTTGGAAGGGATGTGATTCAAGACTCTGCTGTGATTTCTTCTTTCCTCTTTCTGAAAACTGCTAAGATCATCAAACACAGAAATCCCCTTTCCCCTTACGGCCCTGCCTGGAATTCAGGCCTTTTTTGCCCATGTGCCTTCTGCCCTTCCCCGGATAATTATGTCTCCTTTCACTTGATAGAGTTGAAGCCTGCCTGGGATCCTGCCACTCTGCACACATCTAGTCTAAGTGCTTCCTGAGAATACCCATATGCCTCCTGCTAATTTGTGGAAATGACCCACAAGGATTTTCTTTCAAGGAAACTTTATTAGATCTTTGAAGTCAAGGACACAAATTCACATGCAGCTACTAGAGAACGTTCTATAGGGCTAGGGACGTAGCCAAGTGGTTAGAGTGCTTGGCTTGCACATAGGCCCTGAGTTTGATCTCCGGCATCAAAAAACAAAACAAAACAACAACCAAAAAAAAAAAAACCAAAAAAGTAAATTAGTTCTGTGCTCGAGGAAGTTTGGCCCCAGGGGCTGTGACCTTCGCTAAGATGCTTTTTTTTCTTCTTTGTGCTTCTGCTGCCCTCCACAGTTAAGGCCGTTGCTGCTAAGTCCATTCTTTGCTGACAGTCTGGGAGTGGAATGAGATTGTGCCTTTTGGTGGACAAATGCAGACATTTTGGACATATTTTCCTGCTTGAGCAAAAGGTCTGCTTTCACACTTTCTGCATTATTGCTGTGTGTCTTGGGGAGGGGGTTATAATTCAGAAAGATGGAGAGGCACACTTGGCTCAGGACCCCTGTGATGAGACAAAAGCCTCACTCAGTGCAGAATCACTGATTTAAATCCAGCCCTTGCTGGGGAGCAGACAGGAAGCAGATAGAGCTTCTGCCAAACGATGCCAGTGAGATCTGCAAGCAATGAGGTGAAAACAAACAAAGCAGAAACTTTTGGCTGCCTGTGGCGCAGCCATTTGAGCCTCCTCTTCCTCCTCTGAGTGTCACCACCACCTGACCTCACTCTCATTTAGCTGCACCAGCCGCAGCTTCTTTGCTGGGAAACCCAGGAGATTCCTTTTCTCACCTCTCCCCATCTCAGAAGCGTTCAGGCCCTGCCAGCTGGAATCAGCGTTGCTGGGAGGGAAGAGCAGCCATATGGCCTGGCTCTCGGAATGGCAGGTTTCAGGCCTCTTGCGCGTTGTTGGTGCCGTGGGCTGGTTTTCTGCTGCAAGATCCGTGGCTGGCCTGGCTCAGTGGAGCCGAGTGCTTTGCTCGCAGGGTGTTTTTACTCCATTAGTGGTGGGCAAGTGTTGCTTCCGGTGGGGCAGAGATGGGAGTGGCAGCTGGCGGGGCTGCTGTGGCCACCTTCTGGCATTCCCTGCCACATTGGTGGCCGTTCATATGAGTGGTGTCCTCCCACTCTGTGCCTTTTCCCATGTCCCATCTCTCCCTGGTCCCGTGAGCCTAGCTTCTGTCCTCATTAGTCTACAGGATGGCACGCTGTGAGGAACCGAATAGTGCAGGACCTGGGTCCTTTCTCTGGGACATCTTCATTATCTCTTCTGCTCAGCAGTGCTTGCTGCTGTCCCTGTGGCCATTATGTCACCATCAGACCTTGCTCTCCTTCTGCCTCAGTGATGGCTCTTTCTGTCTCCATCCCTGGCTCTTCGGTCCCTCCCTCTTCCTGGATATTCACTGTCATCCAGTGCTGATCGTCCTCCCTCTGGGATCTCCATCGCCCTAGTGGCCCAGCCATTGGCCATCTTCAGTTATCCCCACACAGTGGTCTCGTCTCACAAAGTCCCAGCAGAGTGTGGACCGGCTGCTTGGTGTCTGCCCATTGTTCTCTCAGACCCACTCTGCCCGAAAGTGGGTCTTCATTCACACCTGAGTCTTTCCTGGCGTTCTTCGACTTTGAAACCCAACGCTTATTTTTGCCACTTGGTTCTGTGTGGGCGCAACTATGGCCAGGCCTGAAAGTTTTTTCTAAATGTCCCTCCAGTCTGTCCCCTGCTCCTTACCTGTCTCAGTCCAGTTACATCTGAAGTTTCACTCTTGTCTCTGAGCCAGTTTCTCACCAGCCTGTCACTTCCGTACACTTCTGCTATACTCATCTCCTGAAAACGCCTCTTTCCGGCACCAGGTCCTCTGCGTAGATGTTTCCCCATTGTCAACAGCCTGAAGTCTAGGATTCCCGGCTGTCAACAGAGAGGTCCCAGTCCAGGCCAGCGTGAGTCCAGGTGAGCGACACAGGCATCCTTGCCTCACGCACATGCTGTGTGAGCCTCCTTATTTGAAATGCCTTCTCGCTTCCCTCTTCCTACCCTCACATGTTACTATTCTCCAGGTCTGGGTGACGTCTGCTTTGCTCCCGAAGCTTGTACATAGTCCCACCTTAAGGACCCTCGTCCCTGTTGTGTGAACACGGATGCTCTGCACTTACATTTGATCACGTACTGTACTTCTTTTGCATTTTGTCTGTGGTGTTGTTTCCTCTTATTAATATTTCACCTTCATTTTGGGATTTGGAAATTTTTCTTTTCATATTTTACCACTCTGACACAAGTATACACCTTTTGAAGGTGAGAGCTGTCTGTTTGCTTCTTGTGCCCCCTCCACCCTCGTTGTCTGGTACAGGGCTTGGCATGTAGGAATTAGTCAGCACTGGTGTATAGAATGGAATCTAAGGTCACCTGGGACTTCTACTCTATTTTAATCCAGGAAATCTATTTTTGAAATAACTATTTTTTCCTGTACAAAATTATTAGCCTCATCCTCCACTTGCCATCAATATGTAAAAATACATTTTACTCATCAGAAAGTGTTCTGCTTGTTATTTGTGAGCTTGATTATGGATGACTGACGGCTGAGACAGACGAATATGATCCTTGTTTTTAAGGACATGTTGTTGGCGCTTCTTCCTTGACGGGTGATGCTTAACGTGGAATCTTGCTTGTTGTCACGTGTTTGAAGCTCCGAGAAGGAGTGCAATGGCAGCACCACGTGCAGCGACTACTAATCCTGACTCGGACTTGGCTGACTGATGAGGCTGGACCTGGTTCTTAGCAGTTCACCCACTTTTCTGAGGGGCAGGTGATATTCACCAAGCCCATGAGCCCTGGTTGTAAAGCAGCTTCGCACAGTATGAATTTGCCATCAACATAGACAGTTTAAGGATTTATAGGCTCCTATCTACTTCCGAGGGGGCTATTTGGAAGGTCTCAAGGCATCTGGACAACCTGAGTCTAAATCAGAGAGTTGACTGGTGATCATGAGAAAAACTAGAGCAGCGGGTTTCAGGGATCTTTCACATTCTGGGGGAGCCGGAAGAATCACCTCTGGACTTCTGCCAACACACATATTTTCCCACACATGCCTACATTTTCACCTCTGCTGTTTACAAGTGTTCAACGAGTACCTACTAAGTGCAGAGGACACAGGCACTATTTCTGCTCTCAGGGACTTTAGAGACAGGTGTCTGTTCTTCGGATTTTATTGAGTAAGGCAGTAGTAACAACCTTAATCATCAGCTCTGTTTGACTAACTCCTTGCACATGGTCATTTCCTTTGTATCTTAAAAATCATCTAAGTTGATGTGTTGCATAAAACCTTGATTTCATCAATTTTGCATCACCTTATTTTTGTTTTTTAATTGATTTTTTAAAATAGGGTCTTGCCTTTTATTTAGTCCAGGCTGGCCTTGAACTCACTGTGTAGCCCAGGCTGGCCTCAAACTCATGGTGATCCTCCTGCCCCAGCCTCCTGAGTGCTGGGATTACAGGCATGTGCCACCACACCTGGCCCTGCAAGTGACATTTCTAACCTCTCCTGTTCCAGACACCACTAGGCTAGACCCAAGGCAGCTGGCAGAAGTGCCTTTCCACTTGCTTTCTTGATGGCCCTGGAAGTGCTGTTGTATCCGAATGCAGCGTCTGGCAGCACAGCTATCACTGGAGATGCCACAGGGACTGAGTTTCCCTGTTCGCTCAGTAGGAGAGTGGGAGGTTGTCTTCGTCTGAGTGGGGACAACAAGATGACAGGGTTTCACGCTGGAGCAGAGAAGGGTCCTCAGTGAGGAGAGTCCTCCCTCTTCTGCTTTGCCGCCTGGCTGCAGGTGTGTTGGAGAGAGTGGCAGAAGGCAGAGCTTTTCTACTGATGAGGAGGCAAAGGGGCAGCCCGGGCCGGGTCTGTAATTAGTGTGAGCAGCTGAATCCAGGTGGCAAGGTGGCGGGACTGCAGAAAACGCTGTGGCACGGGAGCCACTGGGTGGACTCTGGATGCCAAGGTGGCCGTTAGCTCTGGGCCGAGATCCTTGGGATGTCTGCCCGGGAGGGATCAGATCCAGGCCGAAAAGCCTTGGTGTGGTTATGGAGGATGTGCCGTAATCAGACTTGAGGCACAGAATGGATTGGAAACTCCAAGGTGTAACCCGGTCTTTGGAGTTATTTCACCCGAGATGTGATTCAGTGAGTGAGGGCAGAGTGTTTTACCAGAGTCTGAGCATAAGGCTGGAGTTCATCTGGGCCCATTGACAGTCAGGACTGGTGACAAAGCAGAAGACTAGATTGGTCATATGTGAGGCAGCTAAAAATGTGTAACTGTGGTGGCTGAACAGGGAGAATTTGATTCTGCTAACATCCACAAATGTAAAATACCAGAAGCATTTATCTACCACCTAATATTTATTTTTCAATTGTTGTTAGGTTTTAGTATTTGAGAGGGAATTATAAATTTAAATTTAATTAAATAATGTCTTATTGAATAAGTTTTCTTTTCAGACCCTGTGGTTATGACTGCAAGGGAACCGTAGTCGGGGGTGCTACGGCTGACCCTCCATCTCTCTGATCATCCATCTTTCCATCTGTCTGTCCACCCATCCATCCTTCCGTCAAATAACTCATTGAGCCCCACAACATGCTATTTCCTATGTCAATGACACACGAGTATACTAAATGTTGAGTCTATGTGCGTAACACGTGATGATCGCTGACTGTCCTTTCTTAGCATTTCGACATGGGCCAGGGGCTGGAAATCAATAACTGGATGTTTCAGCGCTGCAGATCTTGGGTATCCACACATTCAAGCAGGCTCGAATTCATTTAGTAGGGAAAAATGTTCAAGTGTGTGGATTCTGAAAACCGTTGCTGGTTTTTTTTAGCCCTCATTTCTTTGAATACATGGTTCATCAGATTTTCAAACATTTCCTTCATTCTTAAGGCAGACATCACAGTGAGAAATAGAGATGTACTGGGCTTGAAGATATTCCTCTCCTCTTCAGACCCGGGCAAGGTCGCCTGGTTGTTGACAGCTAACCCTCTGGCCCACTTCAGAAGCCGGGAGAAGGTACCCAGGACTTGCTGCTTTCATTCTGTCTGATTTGTAGCTCAACTTGGACTCATGATACGTTACTTTACAGAGAGTAGCACGAGAGTTCCACCACATGTACTAAGAATAATACTGTCAAATATTGTGAAACTGCTAGAAATCAACTTTGGGAAAAGGGCTAAATGAATGTGTATTTCCCATGCTGTCTTAATTCAGTTAAAGAGATCTTTTTTTAACCATATGTGCCAGAAATGCCTACCTTGGATCCAAGCTTGAATATGAGAGATTTCTGCCAAAAAATGAACAATTTTACCAAGTTTTAAGCAAATGAAAAAAAAATAGTCACAGTGATGGCTGGGGAGAATTGTCAAATACTGCGGAATGTGATTCTAGCTAACCTACAGAAGAGCAAAATGGAAAACAGAAGGCTTAGGAGTAGCGTAAAATTAAGAGACTTGCCAATCCTAGCGAACCACTGTGTTTAGAACAAGAGTACAGGGGAGTCATTATAGAAATAAATTGGCTTTCAGGATATGTCCCAAAGAGCAATATTTACATTAGATTTTCTCCAGAAAGGCTCTGCCCTGGAAGCTTCTTGTCATTTGTAGCTCTGAACTTGGGCCCATTGGCAGAGGACTCGAGACTCCTCTTTCAAAAGGCTGATGAGCTGGACAGTGTGTGTCACTGTTTTATTAGTTTTTTGGTGCTCAGCTTAGTTTGAATCATTTGCCTGAGAGTAGGGGTCCAGTCAGGCATTTTTTTTGATAGTGAAAGTATCTAGTATGGAAGCCGATTTCCGTAGTACAGGATGGAAGAAGGACATTTAGGCTATGTTGATGGATTTGTCTTCTTTCCATAGGGCTTAAGGACAGTAGGCCTTGGCCTAAGACCACTTGGGTTGGAATTTCTGTGTTTCCACTTTCTAGCTGTGTGACCTTAGGCAAGTTTCTTACCCTCACAGTGCTCAGTCTTTACTCATACCTAGAGTGGAGATCTAACTAATGCACCTGGTAGGGCTGATGTGAGCATTTGACGTGTTGGGGGCTTAGCCCATGGCGTGTGTGTGTGTGTGTCACACTCTGGCCGTTTCCCGGATTAAGGCAGGTCCAGCAGGTGTGCATATCTGAGCTGGAAGAGTCCGGAGAACACCTGTGACTGGGGGAGGAGCAACTCAGTTTCTAAGCCTTGAGAGTTCACAGGTCACGCCCTTCTACAGGCCTCAGTGGCCGCTCCAGTCTTCCAGGCACCTGACTTCTGTCTCCTGCATCCCAGTAAAGACCTCATGTCTGGAAACCAGGCCCGTTTCCTCCCTGAACATTTCTTATTTGGTCACCTTTCCTGTGTACATTCATTCATCCAGCACATTGCCGCTGCACTATTTGTTAGGTATTTTGAATTCTGCCCTCTATTAAATCTCCAAAAGATCCTATGTAGAGGTATTCTCACCATCACCCCCATTTCACAGAGAAGGAAATTGAGGCAGTGAAGGGATAAGTAACTCATTGCAAGTCACCCAGTTAGTACATAGTCTGGGAAGGAGACCCGGATGCCCAGGTTGACTCCTGCTCTTAACCGCCAAGCTGCAGCATTTCACTCATGTGCTGGCTGGACGAGGCCTGGCCTTCCTCCCTGGGGAGCCTTCTGGAGATGAGGGTGCTTTTCAGTTCGCTTCCCATCCTAGCCCCCCCGGTCTGCTCTGCGAGTCTTGGTGGATAGTATACTGCATTCAAGGTCATTGGTGGGACCTTGGGCCTTGTGCACACCTCCCGGGGAGCTGTACTCCTTCCAAGTACAGCTCCTCTCTATCAAGGAGCTCCTGGCCATTACCATGTTTTAAATTTGTGCTAACATCTGGGTGAGACTCAGCATCTGGAGGTGGCCAAGACCGAGTGCCACAGCCCTGGTCACCTCCAAGACTGTCAGAGAAATGCAACTGGTAAGTGGCTTGGGGATTCCCCTTCTTTAGTGGTTTAACACCCTGTAAAATTAGTCATCTGCTCCCAAGACACACATGGCCTTTCTCAAAGAGCTTATCCCTCATGGGCATGGGCATCTCTTCTGTCATGGATCAGCACTTATGCACAGTGGAACCTCTCTGGCCTCTATTTGTTGGGTGTCATGTGTGTCCCCCACTGTGCAGGTAACTGGGCCCAGATGAAAGAGACTAGACTCCTTGAAGCCACTGCCAAAGAGGCAAGCACAGTGCAACAGGAGCCATTATTCACTCTACAGCCAGGGGCCGGTTCTCGTCTTTTCTCTCCTACCTCCTGCCGTTCCTTGGCAGTGTCTTTAAGGGCTCAGCGCTGCTCCCAGTGGGTGTGGTTTTGTTCTGCTGACAGAGCCAAGCCTGGATGGATCCCCAAAGGTAGAGGGGAACAGCTTATACTAGCCACGTGGCAAAATGGCTTTGAGGCCACAGCAGTGGGTCTCAACCCTGGCTGCCCGCAAGAACCCCTTATTAAACTTGACTTTTAAAATGGCACCAATATTATGGCCTTATCCTTGAGTTCCCGGTCTACTTGTCCAGCATTTAAAAAATCGTCCCTAGGTACGACACATGTGCAGTCAGGGAAAGAGATGCTCTGGGCTCAGTCCCTGCTCCAGGATCGGGGATTTGGGTTTAAATGGAGGCAGAAGCCTTTTCCACTGACCAAGGGCAGTCTGGGCTCATCATTGTTCTTGGCGGGATGTCTTTGTGGGGTCCTCGTCTGTGCAAAATGCTGTGTCTGTCTGGAAGTGAAGGAGGTGGAACTCGACCTCCATGCTTACAGACTGGCCGGGGCTCTGAACCACTCAAGGTGAAGGGCCAGTCTGTCTGTTTACCTCGTGTGTTCTCACTGCCTGTCCTGTGATTTGTGCCATTATTGATAACGATAAAGATGACAAAGGAATAGATCTTCAGTGGCAGAGATGCTATGAGAGTACAGAGTTGTGGGAGTCTGAGGTCGAAATGCTTTGTGGAGAAAGAGGATTTAGCAATCCTAGAAGAACAGGGGACATTTGAGGTCGGGGCACGTGGTAACAAGGCTCAGAGGTGACATTGTGTGGGGGGTATTTGGAAGACACTCTTATCCCAGCCTGCCTGCAGTGGGGCCTTCAAAAGGTTGAGTGGCCAAGTATGGAGAGAGAGATCTAGGGCTGGGCTGTGGCTCAAGGGTAGAGCGCTTACTCAGCATGCACAGCGCCTAGCTTCCATCCCTAGCACCTCAGAAGAAAAAAAGAGATTAAGGGTGGAGTGAGTGGAGGTGGGCGAAAAAGCAAGAGTATTCCTTCTGTGCACTGCTCTTCCCCTGCCCCCTTGTGCTTTGTGGTCTGGGCTAAGAAAACTGTAATTAGTGCGCTAGACTTCTGGCTCTTACTTGCTTTTTCTGGGCTTGATTTTTAAAGTTCTTATTTGTATTTTCACCATTTCCCTTTTGTCACTAAGGGAATGAGGTAAATCTTCCTTTGGAATTCTGAAGAGCAAGCTGTCAAATAGCTCCTGGAAGGTTGAACTGAAATGGTTGGAATGCTGCTTTTTTGGGATGTTAAGTTTAGTCAGGCTCTCTGCAGGTAGCTAACCCTCGGCAAATTTTAAAGAGAAAAAACCCTTAAAGAAATTCTGTGTCAAATATGCTTGTTGTAGAAAATCAGTGCAGAAGGCGTAAAGAAAGCAAAAATCTCTTAAAATTCTTCTACAAAAATGGATTTATCTACTCACTTCCTTTTTTTCTCATTTCTTTCTATCTGCACAAACACACGCACTCACAAATGGAGTTTTATAGTAAATATGAGATCCGTACATATGTCATATGTCTCTAGCATTTTACACTGGGGTAAGCTCACACCTGCTGTTTTTCAGCCTTTGTCTTTACCTGAATATTTGACGATGATCTCTCCACAATAATGAGTAACTTCTGCATCACCATTTTAAGGGCTGCGTAGTGTGTGTTTTTATGGCTGCATCACTATTTATCTAAGCAATTTCTTATTCATAGGCCTTTAAACTGTCTCTGATTTTTTTCTGATCACATTCTATTAGCTCCTTGTAATTAACAGTTGGCGTGCCACTTACTACACTTTCAGTGCTCACATATTCAGCAAGTATTTATTGAGAGCCAGACACTGGTCTAAGCAGTTTAGTAGTGATTCACTCATGAACAAAAGGACAGAAGTCCCAAATCGAAATTCTAGTGTGACATAGGCGTTGAGTGACGTTTAAGGAAAATAGAAGCTAAAGTGCATAGTGGTGATTAGGGCTCAGATGGGAGAAAAGCAGGGAATGGGATGTGAAGACAGTGGGGGAGGAAATTGAGGTTTTGAGAAAGGTTGTCTAGAAAGGTTTTAGCAAGGGTGAGACTTTTGGATATGGATGTGAGGAGTATCAGGACTATCCATAGGAATATCAGGAGATAAGCATTCCAGGCAGCAGGAAAGCAAGTGCAAATACCCTGAGGCATCAAGTGCTAAAACAAACAAGAAACTGCCTGGACGTGGTGAACATGGAGTAGAGTGAGTGAGGGAGCTTAGTGGAGATGATGTAAGAGGTAAGGAGGAGTCAGATCATTCGGATCCTTGGGCTTTTCCTGGAAGAAAAGCCATTGGGAGGTTTTGATATAATTTGAATTATATTTTAGTAGGGTCATGGCTGAAGGCAGAGCGACAGGAGGCTGTTTAATATTCCAGGTAGCAGGATGTTGTGGCTTGGGTTAGGGTGACGGCAGGGGAGATGGTAAGAAGCAGCGGGACTTCGGATACACCTGGACCTGACAAGGCTTGCTGACAGATTGCATGTGGATAGGAGTGCGAGAGGGGAGACAGGGGAGGATCCCAGGGTTTTACCCGGAGCTACTGAGAACTGAACTGCTCTTAGCAGAGGTGGGGGTGAGTGGTCTGCCAGTGGGGTGGCTGGTTGGAGAGGAGGCGTATTAGTCTGCTTTCTATTGGTGATAACCACAGAGTTGGCAGGTAATGAAGAAAAGAGGTTGATTTCAGCTCACAGTTTTGGTCACAGAACAAGTGGCTGTGTCTGGTGATGACCATCTCGCTTGCAGAGCCTTTGGGGGGCACTGGACCCCCACACGGTTAGAGTCTGGGAGTGTGTTGTGGGAGAGGAGATGAACAACCAAGAAACGAAGGCACCACACCAGGCACAAGAATACAGCTGTTTTAGGGTGCCAGCACTGGCCGGGGGACTGGTGTCCAAAGCCTAAGCAAAAACCGAACAAAGAGAGCAGAATTTATTTGTGAAACCCCGCCCCACCAAGATTTTAGGGTACAAACTAAATTTATTGATTGGATACACAGTTTTTCACCTTATTTGAATACAGGTGTTGGTTGATTACATTGGTTACAACAGTTTTCACCTACTTTGCCTAAGAATGCAGTTACCTCTCTTTTTAGGCATGCCTGCTGGGTCGATTTAGTTAATCCTGTTGCTTAATTTTACCTTTTTATAAGCAGAGGCTCAAAGACCAGCCCTTTGTAGCATGCACATCCCTTGCTAGTTGTGGAGGAAACATGGAGCCTGCCAGTCTGTAGTTGTCAGTGGTTGCCTAAGTTTTATGGCAGGGGTCCCGCCACACGTGCATATGCGTGTGTGTATATGTGTGCGTGGGTCCTTTGGTTTGTGTCTCTCATAAAGACACCAGCTTCAATCAAGGGGCTCTATCCTGATGACTTTATCTAATCCTAATCGCTTTCCAAAGGTCTCACCCCTGAACACTGTAGTCAGATCAAGTTTCTACCCTCCTAATCCCTCACATGGGGATTAAACACCAACGGGAGGTTTGAGAGGACCAGCCATCTCGGGAGGGGCTTTGGAAGCTGAGTTGCAGACTTACTGAGGTTTGAAATACAGCGTGCCTGTGAACAATTTCTCTTTACAGCTGTGTCTCATTTAAGGCACAGGTTGGCTCCCAGTTTTGAGAAATGCAACTGTTTGATTTTAGCCGATTTCCTCATCATAGTTTTAAATCAGAGTATAACATCTCTTTTAAGAATCATTTGCTACTTTTTGTGTGTGTGCACACATCTTGTTTTAGCCATAAATCTGTTTACCATAGATTACATTTTTGGTTGGCGATCTCTGCAAATTCTTTATTACTATGTCTATTTGCATAAAACAGCCTTTTGTTTCTGAAATGATGATTAGCTCTTAGCCATTCTCTCTCATTGAAGTCATAATCTGATCTTTTTGACAGTATTGCAGTTTGCTCTTGGAAATGATTAGGATGTCACAATTGGGATTAGGACGCCAGGTGGAGAATAAATATGAGGGGCAGATGGTCATTTTCTCAGAAGCAAAAAAATTCTTACCTCCTACCCATGCTCTCAGAGATAGGAGGAGGAGGAGGCCAGGAAAAATGCAGGGTCTATAAATAGAACTGCTTCTGAAGAGCCTGCTTTGCTAAAGATTTCATTAGGCACCAGAAAGCCCTTTACACTTAGCAATTAATGGCACTGATTTGACTGTGCTGTCTTATGAAGACTGAGAAAAGAAAGCTAAGCTTGCATCCTTCTGGAGCAGATGCAGGTAAAATGCCTGAGAGAACTCTAAATGGGTTGTGTAAATCTCAAGTCATTTTTCTCCCGGAGTACAAAAGCATTTGAGGAAGAAACATTCCTCGCCTTTCTCTGTTAACTCTTCATTGTTGATAACAGCACACACGATGGTGTGCTTTCCTCTGTCATCACGGGCACCTCTACCCACGATGGGGGCACCCCAAGCACCGTGGGAAGAGCTCTGCCATCCTCCTGCTGTCTCCCAGGATCCAGGGCATGCCGTGACGGCACCTTCCTCGCAGCGGCTCCCTGCAGGGTTTAGGCTCATGGTCTGACTCCATTAGCATCATGCCCAAACCTGCTGCACTGACAGGGCTCAAGGAAGGTGGAACCATCTGAGCTGCTCGTGAGGCCCACAGGGGATCTTTCTCTCTACACTAAGTCCATATTCTCTGACTTGGATAAACCACATCAGAAGCTCCTTCTGCCATTTTTCCTCTGGTGATTACGGTCAAGCCAAGCCGCTTTTCCACCTGGAATGGTCCGGGCTCAGATACATAGCTTTGGTTAGTCATGGAAGACTGCCTGGGAAAATCGCGTCTGCCTCTCTAGGGAACTCAGCTGAACACGTACAGAAATGTGAAGGCTGGTAGGTTTAGTCTCCAGGATGACTACAGAATCTGTCACATTTTTATGTCCCGGAAACCTTTGCTAATCCACTGAAAACTGTAGACCATGGTAGAAACTCTACATTCACCCAGCTTTGCTAATGCAGGCAGACAGTTTATGCAATTCTTGAAGGCCATCCACAAACACCCTGCTTTTTATAGCATTCAGTCATTTCTTTCATTCAGTGCACATTTATTATGTCCGACATCACTCAGCACTATTGTAGGTACTAGGTACTGTATATGGCAGTGAACAAAGACCTGTATGTTTATATTTACATATTAATACAATAGTATAAGCTCTTCCGAGTAGAAACTTGAGTAATTTGCTTTTCCTTTCTTTTTTGCTTTCTCATTTTTCTAAACCAAATGCATATTACTTTTTTTTTTTAACAGAGATCTAATAAAAGAGACAAAAATTCATGGTTTGTTTCTTGAGAATAATAGACAATGACAAATATTCTTTGGAAAGCAGTCATGATTTGAAATGAATTTGTATTTTGTCAGTCATAATAATGTAGAGATGTTCTGATAAATAAAGGTCCAGGAAGATGCCGGACATATTTTTTATTCAATCTTTGGCTATTGTTTGTTGGGCTTATGAGTAGATGCCACACAAAAATTTATGCCTCCTGGGAATTGAATGTCCCTAGATTA